>CAUHTR010000824.1:0-103680 GCA_959609185.1 Schmidtea polychroa | reverse complement strand
TAAGGATATTTGAAGAGCCCAGCCGAGTCTTCAGTAAATAAACTGTCTCGGGACTGCTGGGGTGAATGTGCGTAATGCTATGTATATGAATCAAAAATAATGACAAAAATAAAGAATAACAAACAATAACTATTTTTTAACTCTAAACTTTTATTACTAAAACAATAAAGAAAAAGGACCTTTGATAATTTCTTTCGATTTATTTGTACAATTAACTTCGACCAAATGTTTTCGTTCTGAGACTCGAGATTAGGGATTTAATGAGATTTGTTCCAATTGAATTAGTTGCGTACTCGCTCAGGGAATCCAAACTCGAATCGGGGATTTATATATAATTGTATAAATTTATAAAGTTGGATGGAGTTGACTTTTATTATTAAAATATTAAAAAAACCTTTGTTAATTTCTTCCAATTTATTTATACAATCAGCTTCAACCAAATGTTTTCGTTCTGGGACTCGAGATTTGAGATTTAATGAGATTTATCCTAATTGCATTAGTTGCATAACATTTTTTGTGTTTGATTTTTTGATTTTATTTATTTTCCATAGCGATAATTTACAATAGTTTTTTTTAAATTACAAAAGTGACAAAAATTACAATTCATATTAAATTATAACAAACAATAAAAAACAAAAAAATAAAATATGTCAATACATTACAAGTATTTTTTTGGTCAAGTAGCTTTAAAGTAATCCTCATAATGCCATTTCGAAGACATCTAAAAATCAACAATTCAACTCTTATTTTATATTTTAAGTCTTTTGTGACTCGTTTCACTCTTCTAATAAAATCTCAAGTAAACTTCTGCATCTTGTACTTAAAAGATATTTAATCTTCCTTGATTTGGATTCTTTTATCGGAAATATCTCGATTAATATCTGTGAATACCATCCATTGTATTCGATTAATTTTCCAAAATTCTCTTTCGATTCAATCTCTAATAAAATCTCTTGATCGAAAGATAGTCTTATTAAGTGAACTTTATATCCTTCGTTCTTTTCAAAAATATTTAAAAACTAGGTAATTTTTTGATCTTTTTAGCATCTTTTTGTAAATAAATATAACGTTACCTCTATTTCTTGTGCAAAAGATATTGTCAAAAGTGACTGCTCGTGACATCATTTTAGATTTATACTGTAATAATAAAAATCTCCAAAACTAATCAATTAAATTAAATTAAATTAACCAAAAACTGTTATATAAACACGTTATAAACTACTGTTTAATTGTTGTTTATCTTACAGATAGTAAATAAAACCCTGTGTTATTTTTTTGTCTAAATTTAGTATTTTTTGTCGAATCCATATGTTACGCACGCCCATATCTTACGCAAAAAGAAAATTTAAACACCAATAATAATGGCAATAGCAATGAAAATGAAAGCATTAATGCTGAATCAAATAGTGAAATTATTCGAGAAAGCCTGGTTGACCAAAATTATCGAAACAGATATACCAGAAGAATGGTGAGTGATGCAGATGTTCACTGTCATTCTATTACTTTTAATCCTGGAGAGCGTGTCTTGGTTAAGAAATCTTTTGATGCAAACACAGAAACAAGAAAAAGAAAAATGGAAGATTTTTATGAAGAAGGAAGTTGGATAATAGTAGAAAGAGTTGGAAACGAGTCTTTTAGATTAAAATCGGATTTGAATGAAGAAAATCACATGGTGGTTTGTAAAAATAGGCTGAAAAAGATAATTTAGAAAAACAATAATTAAATTTCATTATTTAATTGCTTTTTATATAATATTTTGGTGTTTTTATTGCTTTTTGTTTCTTTGTGTAGAATAAAAAAATTTTTGCGTAAGATATGGGCGTGCGTTCGACATTTTTTAATGTGTAATGTCTTTTCTTCCACTGTTAATTTACTTTATACAATACAGTTTTATATGCATCTTATTTATTGTGGTACTTTTCTTGTATTTTTGTTCTGGAATAAGTCTATTTTTCTTATATTACAACATATTTTTACACTAATCAATTTTATTAATATTTTTCGGTAACTTATCGTGTAAGAATATAATTGGGTGCATGTATGTCTTGCATATCATTTTCCCACGCAAATTTTTTCAGAAATAAAATTTTATTTCAATTTAAATTTTAAATATAAATTTGAGTCTTGAAAGTTAAAAATGTAGAAATTTTTCAATTGAAATTATATAAAATTTCTTGTTTTTGCATTCAGTGGCCTATTGATTCCTTTTAGTATTCACTCTTACTTTGACATTGACGTTCTTATTATTGATCATGATTAACCTGACCATATTTAAAACCTGAAAAAGTGGGGCAAAATATAAATTTTTTTTGAAAAAATAGATTTTTACTTAATTACAAAAAAAATAAAATGTATTTCAATTTATTTAAAATACAATAAAAATTCATTTTTAACTTTTTTATTCTTGAAATATTTTTTTAATTGAATGAATTTTCTTCAGCAGTTTGGAATTATCAACAAAAATATTATAAAATTGATCACAATAATTTCGAAATATATACATAATGATTTGAGTTAAATTTTGAAATTACTTTAAATGTTTTTGTACCAGTTCCTAAACGGTTCTTGAAGGTTCTATCTATAAATAATTATTTTTATTCAACCAATACTGTAGATTCAAGTAAGCTAAATCATAGAGATTCAACTCTGTATTCTTGAAATTTCGTTGAATTATTTTGTCTATTTCTTCGCTGTAAAAGATATGTTGATTTATCCATGAACTTTCTAATGAAAAGTGATCCAACTTATTTATTTTCAAATCTTTTACATAAACAATAATTCAAAAAACAAATTTGAAATTGGTGAAGTCACAAATACTTGTTTTTAATGATAATCTTGAAATATTCTAAATAAAATGTGAAAATGTTTTTGAACATGCCTATTAGTAAAAATTAGCCATTCAAACAAAATTATTTTAGACTATTCAAAATTAGCACCATCATATCACCAATATTCCAAATTGACAATATTTTCATTCTCTATCAGAACAATTAAATGCGTGAAAATAAAACAGTAACAGAACAACTATATTCTAATAGAAACAGTTTCTGATTTGAAAAAATAGAATAATTCTAAAAAGTGTTTAATATACAAAGGCTAGGAAACCAGTAGCATAATAATTCTGTACTATGACTAGAATCAATATAGCGAATATGGATTTTCAATATTTCAATATTTCAATATATTCAATATGCTCGTCGAAGTCGATAGACGTTAAATATTCTTTATGATCTGTAATTTTAAGCAGATTTACAGCTTTTTCATCAATCATTTTCAGCGTTCTCCATGTGTGCTATGACTGCTACAACTGCTACAATCACTTTATGGAAGATTCTTAATTATGAATTCTTACTCCTGTTCCTATCATTAATATATGCACATCGGTTACTAGAATTCTATTACCAAATCTATTTTACGTCTGAATTCATAACCTAATGTCATGAATTTATGATATGTTGTTTGCTAAACGAAGTTAGGGTCAATAGTTTTGATAACTAACTAATATTTCTTGGATATACAGATAATTTTAAAGGTTTTAAAGGATTTTTTAAAGGATTTTCTAATATTTCTGTATTCGTGAGTATCAACAAACATTGATATATTACTAGTTTATAGTCTTCAAACTTTCTTTTTAATAAATTCAATGGAAAAAATAATCAGTGGTGAAATTGCAAGAAAAAAAAGTTATAATATATAAAATTTGTTTAGTACGAACATTTTTATCGAAAATTAAAGATTTAAATTCCTAATGTTTTTGGGCTAAAATTATTTATTTCTTTATAAACTCTTCTTATACTGAAATGCTTCTTTCGCTTTCCAAACACAAATATTTCAAATTCAACAACCTTCCACTTGAGTGTGTTCATATAGAATGAGCTTCATATAGAATTCCATAATATAAAGTTTTATAAAAAGTATCAATAAATTTTATTAAATTTACAATTTTCGACATCCGCTGTAGGAGATAAATGATTAAAAGTTTTTCAACTTTTAATTGCAGTCTTGAGTTTCAAGTTATCTTAATTTAATTTTCTACATATGTATAGCCATATGGTTTTTATTATTCATTGTTATATATTGTATGTAAAATTTTATTTATTTACTTAATTTTGTTTAAATATATTTTTAATAGTTTAAAATGTTCATTTTTACTTCAAATATATTTTAATTGTTTTATTAATATTACAACAAAGTCTTTTAATCGAATTAATTTCTATTAATTCTTGTATGAATCGTTGGTAAACAGAGGTAAATTTTTCGTATACTTGATATAAAAAACAGTAAGCCACTTGATTATAATTTCACTAAAGCCTTCTTATTTCATAGTAAATTTGTGAAAAAATAAATTAAAGTATTTTGACGTGTTAAATTCAGACTTCATTTTGTCACTAACACTAAAATATTAATAAAATGACTTATTTTAATTAATTCAACATTTTTCAAACTTCATCTAGTGATAATGAATATTTTTTCTACTATTCTTTTTATCTTCAGACGTACAATCTTTGCAAAACATCTAATTTAATAAAAAAATTCAATCGCCCAAAAATTAAGTTCTATATTTCATATCTAAAATATGAAAGGTAAAAAAATACTGAATTATAACATTTGAATTTTTACGAATTACCATTTACTACAAATGAATATTTTTAAACTTTAAAATTTTACAAAACAATCGATTGGAAAATGGAAACTAAAATAATTTAGAACTAAATTACTTAATTAAAAAGGAGCAAATATGTCCGAAAGCCATCATTGAAATGAAATTGATGGGATATAATAGGGACATACCCATATAAATATGAGATAGTTAGTGTCAGTAATCGACAGCAGTTAGGGAAAGAAAACTGTAATAAAGGCGCTCCAAGTTTTAGCAAATCAAACTGTGTTTTCTGTTGTTTCATTGGAGCTGTATATATAATATAAAAGAAATAAAATTTATTGTGATTGAACCATGAAATGAAATTTTTTATTATATTTAATACAACCTAAACAAGATATTTAATTAACAACTTTTATTTATTATACAACAAAGTTACTAACCCAAAAGTCTTGCAAGGTTCACCATAGAAAGGAATAACGAAATAATAATACACAAGGTAATGGTATCTGTAATCTCTCTTTTAAGATAGGTTTAATTATAATTGTTATATAAAATTATTTTCATTCATTTATCATAATTTTTTTATTGATTTATTGATTTGTTTTTTAATAATTATCCTTGGTAATTATTATTTTCAAATTTTTGAAAATAATAATAATAATATTATAAGAACTTTTATTTCTTCCAATTTCACCACTGATTATTTTTTCCATTGAATTTATTAAAGAGTTTGAAGACTATAAATCATTAATATATCGATGTTTGTTGATTTATAGTCTTCAAACTCTCTTTTTAATAAATAATAATAATAATAATAATAATAATAATAATAATAATAATAATAATAATAATAATAATAATAATAATAATAATAATAATAATAATAATAATAATAATAATAATAATAATAATAATAATAATAATAATAATAATAATAATAATAATAATAATAATAATAATAATAATAATAATAATAATAATAATAATAATAATAATAATAATAATAATATTAATAATAATAATAATAATAATAATAATAATAATAATAATAATAATAATAATAATTGTAAGGAGTTAGTAAACCCCTATATAAGATTATTATGGTTAAATGGTAGAAGTGAGATCAGTTAGTAGAAATAATTATTTCTGTTAAATTTTTATATTTAAATTCTATATTAAATTATATGATATTATATTAAATTATATTAAATTAAATCAATTAAATGTATGACCAGTAATTACATTAATATTAATAATTATCACGCCTCGGTGTTTAAATACGCTAGTAAACGAGATAGTTTTGAAGTTATAAAAAATAAATGCAAAAAATATCAAAAAAAAAAAATAAATAAATCAAAATTTTTGAAAGCTACTTTATAATTTATTTCGAAAGTTAGATAGATTGCTTGAGTGCTACCACTGAAAAACGAAATTCTACAACAGAATTTTTGATTCTTAACTAAAAAGTTTAACTAAAACTAAATGTTAAAAGTAAATGAAAATGCTCGAAATATTTTATGGATAAAAAACTATACGTATTGAAAAGATTGATAGATTGTTCGTAATCCTGCAACATTTCAAATGATGAATTTTTTGTCATCGATACAATAATATCGTTGAAAAAACCAATTCAAACTGCTATTTAAGAGTTTAGCAGGTAGAATGCCAACCTTATCACTTTAGAGTGGGTTTTGGTTTCTGTATTGCAAGAATTCAATAACTTAAATAATTCGATCTGTTCATTAAGTAATATCAAATCTCCATAATTCACATTTAGTTGCGCTACTAAAGTATTTGAATAATTCAACTAATTATAATCATGACGAATGTGCTATTATTAAACATTGACGGTTTCTTTCATACATTTGCAGTCAAGTTCTTTGACCTTAATGAGAAGATGAGAATCCAATTGAAGCTCGATATAAATACTACTCCAAGCTATGACAACTCATACAGTAAATTTCGATAAACTTAACTTTGCTTTGTTAAGTGTTCCTCCAACTTAAATTGAAACAACGAGCTTTTTTGTGATAAAAAATTCGTCTTTAAATGATTAGAGTCTTGACTCCTTTCACTTTTTTAAAACAATATTTTTTTCAAAGAAATATAAATACCGTAATTATCCGAATATAAGACGCTTTTTTTTCATCACTTTTGGGGATGATAATCGTGGTGCGTCTTATACATGGGTATAACAGGAAATATTTTTTCCTACTCAGAAAATTTTCTGAAAACCCGGTATGGGCAAGGGAAATAAAGCATAAATTAATACAAAATATTTTTTTATTAGTTACAGAATGTTTTTTTCATTACAGAGATCATTATTTTCATCTTCACTTTTTATCAAATTCTCAATCTCAATGGACTCGTCCACTTCTTCAAACATTAATTCATTTTCCATATCATCATCCTCATTCCCTACATCAGATATATCGTCCTGCCAAATAACATCGTCTTCTGATCCATCCATAGCATTACTCAAACAACATTTCTTGAATCCTTTGATAATAATTGCCTCACTAACTGCATCCCATGATAATTGAATCCATTTGCAAATAGTTTCTAAATCAACCTTTCGTCTGTTTCCAGAAGCAGTAAATGATGGAGCTCCAGAAAAAAACCACTCATTCCATCTCTTTCGCATCTCTTGTTTAAATGGCCTATTGCAAACTACATCCATAACTTGGAGTTGCCCGGTCATCCCTCCAGGAATAATCACAAGATCTGTTTTGTTTTTTGCCAAAATTTCCTTTACGCATGGCATACGGTGGCATCTAAATGCGTCTAATACCAGTAACCTCCTTGAATTTCGAAATTCATCTTTTCTATCATTACACCAAATAGTCTTAATCCAATCCTTAGTCAACTCCTCATTCATCCATCCATTTTCTTGTGCTTTAACAATCATACCAGCTGGCCAATGAATGTTCTTTGGTAAAGATTTTCTTTTAAAAATTACATAAGGCGGCATCTTCTTGCCGTCACCATAAGCTCCCAACATAACTGTAAACCGATTCTTTTCGTTGCCTGTAGTTTTAATAGGTACGGACTTGACTCCTTTGAAATCCAATGTCTGAAATGAAGGTATATCAAAACTTAGTGGAGTCTGATCCCCATTTGCTATGCAACTAATTGGATATTCATGCCTTTTCCTTAAATTTATTCTATATTTCTGATAGTCGAGCAGCTTATTTTCTACATCATCCGGCAGTCGCTGTGCAATCGAAGTCCTTCTTCTTATAGAAATATCATTCCTTTTCATGAAGAGCTGGCACCAGCGCGCCGAGGCTTTAAATATTGAACCAGGATACATCTCCTTGACTAACTCTAAAGCCTTCAATCTAACTTCTACAGTGGATATTGAGGAACCTGAAAATCGCCTTTCATGAACATATTCAACTAATTTTTTCTCCACGTCAGGAAAAAATAATTTCCTCCCTCTGCCAGGGGCCTTTGTAGAGGATCTGCACTCTTTTAAAGTATTTTTATTATTTCTCCAATGCCTTACATTAGCTTCACTGAGTCCATATTCTCTAGATGCTCCTCTATTTCCGATACGTTCGGCTGCTTCAATTACCTTCAATTTGAAACCTGTCGTATAACTGCAGCTTTTAAAAGACATTATAGGGAAATAAAAATTTAAATTTAAGTAACTGAAATTTTAATTTTAAACAAAAAATAAATTTAATGTAATATAAATTTAATGTAATAATTATACATGCGTCTTATATTTGGGTTACTTATATTTTCTTGAATTCAGTCAATTTTTAATGATGCGTCTTATATTGGATGCGTCTTATATTGCGTCTTATATTCGGATAATTACGGTACTTAGATTTAAATTGCATTAGTGATGTTTGATTTGAACTGCTTTAGAAGTAGGATTTCAATATTTTTTCCATACTGTGCATGCAGTCGTTAGTCTCTGTCGAACATGTTTTCAAAAAAAGTGCTCAATTAAAGGTTACTTATTAAAACTAATGACACGCACTTTTTCAATTCAAAAGATTCCTGACAAAAATTTTTTTTGAATAATGGTGATATCATAAAACTCGATAAGTTCAAAAATCATTTCAAAAAACTGGGTTCAGAAAATCCTTATTAAAAAATTTATACATCAAAAATCTTTTACCTACAGTGGGTTGTCCACTGGAAAAGGATTTCTGTTAAAACCAACATTGCGTTTTCTGAATATTTCTAAATTTTACGACTAACAATCTTGATCAAATTTTTATCATGCTTTTCAAGTCTAACAATCGATCGAAAAGAACTTGTCTAACCACTACTTTTATTTACATACTGTTTTACTGTTTTCACTTTTATCAAATTTCTTAATTCTTTCAAGTGGTTGGAATAAAATGATAACTCCAAACTTGGATAATTTATTACTTTTGGTTTGTTCAAGAAGTAGCCATATTTCGAATTTTAATATTTTGTCAATATCTTTGAGTGTTTCATTTTTTTTCTCTTTATGATATCTATAAATCAGATCTTATCAGTTCCCATAGCCATTTATAGTCCAATTTTTGATTTTCAAAGCTGTTATAATAAAGACCTAAACTTATTCAACGGAAGTTATCTGATCATTACAATAACTACACAACTTTTTTAGTACACGCTGTTCATAAACAGAATATATATTTTCCTACATCAAATTTAAAATAAAAATCAAACATTTATCATCATTCATGTTAACAATTTCCTTTATAAATTTTAAAATTTCATGGTTAATAAAAGAAATTTGAATGTTAAATACATATTATTAAAATAAACTTCATGGTATATTAAACAAACGAAATTACCATATATAATAGTCTGAAAATATGTGTTTTCTAGCTTTTCAACAAATCAACTTTCGCATTATACGAGGGCACAGAAACATTAAAATTTTTTTACTCACTGATGATATTTTATTTAAAATTAATGTCACTGATAATGTTTATATCATTTATTGATTATTATTAATATACCAATATTTAAAAATTGTTTTATTTTTTCAAATTTAAATCTCAACATTTGATTTATACACGAGTCTTGAACTGTGTACTGAATTTTCATTCTAGAAATAGTACTTCGACTTATCAACATATATAATTATTGTAATTATCATATTAATTACCTTTGTACAAGTATGTCCGTAACTTTTGTTGACTTGAGCATAGCTATGGTTAGCAATACTATTACGGACACATACCGGTATAACTAAACTGCAGACCAACAATCTCATGACAACAGTTATAGCTACTACAGTAATAGTAATTTAATTATGAAATATCTAATTGATTGCCCACTTCGTTTTTCTTTACAAATAGAGGGTCCTTCACTGTAAATCTCGCAAATAAATTTCCTTCGTGCCGAACAAAATTTCTTGCTCCTGAGAATTTGGATATTCGTGTCAAGTTCTCTGCTAACCGAAATAGAAATTTTGGTCGTGATAAATTTTCACCTATTGTTTTCTTTTATAGAACTTAGGCGTTTATTGTAACTAAATCAAGAATGGTACTTGAAGAGGACCTCAACGAGATTTATATTTTTTATGACAATTTTTCAATCAGTAATTTACACAAATAATGTACATCATGATCATGTGTCAATTCATTTCCTTCAATGGATTTAATAAATAAAGATTTTGTCAGATCATCTCTTATTCTTTCCGAAGACTTAATCGCGAAGACTTAACGAGATTTATATTTTTTATGACAATTTTTCAATCAGTAATTTACACAAATAATGTACATCATGATCATGTGTCAATTCATTTCCTTAAATGGAATTAATAGATAAAGATTTTGTCAGATCATCTCTTATTCTTTCCGAAGACTTAATCGCTGAAGGTCACAGAAAAATCATCAAAAAAGGTGCGTGGTGCGGCGGTGTATATAATAGAAAGATGGGTATGTGAGGGTTGTTGGAAAATGAGTAAGGAGAAGAGTTATTGGTACCAATAACTGAGGTTTGTCCCTATAGTAGATTGGGTTGTTAATCCGCTGGAAGGGATCAAGGAGGGGGGAAATATTTCCGCCGATTTTGGCGTTTTTTATCGCGTCTGTGTCAGACTGCTATTCGGAGTAGTGTGCGCACACAGACGCGAAGAGTTGGCAGCTTTTTGTTTGTTGAGTTTTGTCGCGTCTGTATGCAGAATTATTGTGATATTGATGTGCGCACAAAGACGCGAAGAATTTACCTTTATAAAATTCTTTTTTCGACTAGAAATCAATGTTTTACAAATATTTCATCTGTTAAGTTGTATTGATAAATGTGCCACATTATAATTCTTTCGTTTCACAAGCTTTGATAATTCCCCATTGTTACTTCGAGTAGTTCCAACTAAAGCAGTGTTTTTTTACCAGAGGTTTTGTTACTTCTTATGTTCCTTTGCATCTTGTAAGTAATATAAACCTGAGAACCAGAAATTCAGTAAATAGTATTTAAGATGGAATTTTCTTATCTTTTCTCAATTATAAAATTCCATTTACTTGCTATTGACATTCGGTGCCAATCAGAATTTGACTTCAGTTTATTAAATGTTTTCAAAATATTCTCTTTAGTCATAGTGTTATTATTATTATTATTATTATTATTATTATTATTATTATTATTATTATTATTATTATTATTATTATTATTATTATTATTATTATTATTATTATTATTATTATTATTATTATTATTATTATTATTATTATTATAATTATTATTATTATCATTATCATTATCATTATCATCATCATCAAATAGCTCATTTTCACTTCCAAAAAATTCTTCATCTACTTCAGAACACCCTCTGATTTTATTTATTTCTTCTAATAGCTTGATGTATTTTGAACGTCTTGAAATTTTAACAGGTCAAAATTAAAAGATGAATAATATACTATCAATTAAGTATAAAATTATTTACTTATTATTCCTTGTTTATTTTTTCCAACCCATAAAATGACACTTGTAAATTATTTCAAATTTAATTTACTGTGCAACAATTAGCGTTAAAATTTACAACAGACCGATTGTACAGACGCCTTGTATATGTTAATATACAAGTAACTTACATTTTTAACGCATTTAGGTTTTTTATATAAAAGTTATGACTATAGATGTTTTTTGTTATACATATACACAAAAAAACTAAGAACAACTTGTGTATTTCAGATAAGTCATTTCTTCTTATGAAAAGGTAGCAAGAATTTATGAAAAAAGACCTTGCGTATTTACGCCATTAGAATACATTTTTAACATTCAAATAGCGTGTAGATAATTTTATTATCAGTATAATTTTTAAATTTAGTTTTCATTGTTGATTGAAAATAGTAAAAGGATTTCATTAATATAGTACAAAAGATCAATAAATTTCTTAAAGGTAATAACAAATTTGTGGCACATACTTTATCAGTTTTTTAAAATTGTTAAAATCATATTTAAAAAAATGAAATCCATTAATATTTTTAGTACTGACTTATATAATAAGGTTGTAACCGTTTTAATGCTGAATTTTTTTTTCAAATATTTACTTAAATTGCTTTTTTGTTTTATTATACCCCAGCCTACCAAAAGTCTCTAGTCAGGCAGTTATATACATATTGCAGTCTATAATGAACCGTTTATAATGAACATCAATGGGAGCAAATGTCATTGTAGTATAACGTTATAATATTTTTTTTATCGAAATTGTAATTAAGATCCTTATTAAATTGTTGATATTTTTTGATGCTCAATATATTAAAAAAATAACAAAACTATATGGTGATAATTTAATACAGTAAATTATCACTATAGAAAAATTACAAAAATCAATATTTTAAAAACTACTAGAAATTGCTGAAGAAAAAGAAATAAAGAAAACAAAGGATAATAAGCAAATTTGAAAATTGAAAATTACGAAATTAATTTAACAGATCTAACTAACGTATAATTTACGGAAACCATTGAAATTATTTGTTCCTCAAACAGTCAAATCAAAAATTATCTTCTTGAAATCATCAAAACCATTAATCTTTTTATCTAAAGTCTAAAGTAATTTGGTTTTCTATTAATAGAAGTTGTTATAGTTTAATCATTTATATTTTATTGTTAATACATATACATACATACAAGCACCCCAGCTGTACCGAGACAGTATTTTTAAAGGAGACTCGGCTAGGCTCTACCAATTTTCTTATTACAAATAAATCACCACTAATAATAATATAGTAGTTAAAATCATAATAACAGTTACAAACACACACGAATACTGAATGTCTGTAGTGCTGAGAGTTAGTACTTCATTATATTACCTTTCATCTAGATAACAAGGTGCACTCGTTTAGGCATTGTATCGACCACTTTTGCCAGGAAATCAGGGGAGATTGTGACCATTCCTCATGCAGATGCGTTTCAGGAAATGGGAATCCTTTTGCGAACTCATCTACCACGGACATCACACAGCAACTTAATAGGATTCAGATCAGGGCTCTGTGGAACCCAATCCAAAACGTTGATGCTGTGCTGCAGATAGAATTTATTCATAATGTGCGAAGTATGGATTGGTGCATTATCTTGTTGGAAAATGAGCCCCTCAATTTCTGGCAGA
Organism: Schmidtea polychroa; assembly: GCA_959609185.1. Classification (NCBI taxonomy): domain Eukaryota; kingdom Metazoa; phylum Platyhelminthes; order Tricladida; family Dugesiidae; genus Schmidtea; species Schmidtea polychroa. Next base: position 90,514 of record CAUHTR010000824.1, on the reverse strand, counting down.
AAGGGAACAAGCTCATTTTCAAGAATGGCACGGTATTCCACTGACGTCATGTGATTGCTGTACTTCACTAGAGGGCCAGTTCCACGAGCTGAGAAAAGACTACAAAACATGATGAAGCCTCCTTCATATTTCACAGTTGGCTGAATGCAGTCAGGGTGAAATCATTATTCTACACGACGTAAGCAGAATTGCTGTCCATCAGATTTGAAGAGTGAAACGTAATTCATCACTCCAAATTACTGAGCGCTATTGTTCTGCTGTCCAACTCCTTCTCTCCCGGCACCACTTCAAGCGACTACGACGAATTGTTTCTATAATCAAATGCTACCTTGCACAGTATCTGCCATAGAAATCATGAAAATGTAATACGCGACGAATGGTGGACATGCTGTAATGCACAGGGCCAGTGTTAAATGTGGAGACTAACTTGGACAGGGGAAACCGACAATGAACCGCCACAAGTTGTTTCAGCTGCCGTTGTTTACGGATGCTCAGAAATTTAGGGCTCTCTGAAGATTGCTTGCCTACATGTGTCTGCTCCCGGCAGTACTTTCTCAGGAAGTAGTTAATAGTTCCTTTGGATTGGCCAGTCAATGCAGCAGTTTCACTCTGACTTTTTCCACAAAGGTAAAAACCGTAAATAATGCCTTTCTCCGAGTATCCATATTCTAAGAAAATGACAATCCTTCATTAATATGATTCACTGCTATCACTGTTGTGTGTCTGGTGTGAGTAGTCATATTCGGTGTGTCTGTGTGTGAGTGCGTGTGTACATGTGCAAATGCAGCATGTTGAAGGTGTTGGTGACCTTTGTTCCCATTGCTGTTCATATTTGCACTGCAGACGTTCATTATAAACTGCAATATGTAAACAACTACCTGATTTAAGACTTTTGGTAGGCCAGGGTATGTATAATAACACGCTCTAGCTGCAATAATACGCGTAAGTCTAAACGCGTACTCATATGCAGGATAATCAACTGACACTGAGATCGCGGCGCGATGTCACTGCATCACATTTTTCGGTACCATAAAATGCAGTTCTATCGCGCCGCGTAGCATTCAAACGGTTACAACTAGTTTCTTGATTTCTCTATAAAATGTCAATGATAATTTCTTTGTTTTCATTTCATAATTTTTGTTGATTCGCTCTACAACAGAATCTTATATAATATTTATTAATAATCAACAACTACAATAGAAGTACAAAATCATTACTCACATTATAATCAAATTAAATTTAACATTGTTTTAAAATATAATATTTTAATAATATTTCTGTTTCCTTGAAAAATGACGATCTCTTCTTTCAATCGATATTATAAGATTTCTATGATTGAAAAACTAATTGGAGTAATATTTTGAATAGTGATATTTTTAAAATTTAAAAAATAAAATCAATATAAACATTTTATATACTTAAAATGAAAAAACAACACTTAATAAATTTGATATTTTATTTTCCATATCATTTTTTATTAATCATAATAATCTTTGAAATTTTTCAGCCATATACACCAAATTCTTCTCTGTATGTTGTTTCAATTTTACCTTGTCAAATAAGAAAATTTCATTTATCTCAAAGTAAGCTTTTTAATTGTTAATTTTAACCCAATCAATTTTCAATAAATGCCTTATACAAGTGCTTTCCTGTATTAATTTTATACGATTATTCACAAATGCGTGTATTATATTTTGCTTACCATGAATCACGGGGCTAATAAAGTCATAAGAAATCTATTATATCAAGGTTTTCATATGGAATGGGTCAGAAGTTCGTTGACCAAATTGCTTTTTATTGGTTTTAAGTGACATCAGTAAAACTGTCATGTAAAGCTATTATACAATAATGTCATTATGACTTTCGATAATTATATTTGGACATAACATTTTGGTGACTTATATTTCTGGAATTTGTGTTGCCCATTCCAATTATATTTATTGAAATTTTGATGTTAGGATAATTCTACATTATTACTGGTTTTTATATCTTTAAATCGATATATTTTGAATGAATTTTAGTAAAATATGTTTTCGAGCTTGTTCAAAATTAATTTCCCTCAAATTATATTAATATTATGCATATTGATATATATTATTACTGAAACTTGAAAATGATAAGAATTAAGTGTTGACATTGTAAATTCAAATTAAATCGTAGATGAATTCCTGTGGTATTTTAGAAGTTAATATATTCTATATGTTAATATATCATCGATACCTAACACCCAAATTTCTTGTAGTATTTATCCTGGTATAGTAAACGGGCTTAATAACCCCAATGGGTCGAATACTCTTGTCATTCAACTTAACAAATTGCGCTTTGTTACATGCGATGATTCAAATAGTTTCACTAAGAAATTGAACTCATCCTTTGTTTTGATCATTGTAGTCCCAATGTTTTCATTGTCATCGTGACAACTTCATCGATGTTTAATTTTTTTTGAAATGTCTTCTGGTATCTAGCAATTTACATGAATTTGTCATCCACTTTCGGACTTCTATGTCTGCTGTAGGCCAAACAATTTCTAAATCTTCTGTCTATACTGAATCCAAGCTATAGTCTATATATATTGAATTTGTTATTGTTTCTACTAATTGTGGGAATTCTTCGATATATTTTATTGCATTTTCTTGTGCTTCCATTCTAGCTAGGAATGACGAGGCATTAAGTCCGAAGACTAATCTTGTAAATTCGTACGTTTTGACTTGATTATATTCATTCCATAAAAACCTTAGATAAGGTCTATCTTTTTCTATCATCTGAATTTGTAAGAACATTTCTTTAATGTCTCACACGATTGCGATTTTATACCTTCTGAACTTTAACAATATTTCCATGAAATCATTTTGTAAATTAGGGTCAGTCTCTAAAATCATTTAAACAATTTCCTTCGTCTTTTGTTATTGCATGGAAAATTATCCTGACATTTGTAGACTGTCGATCAATCTTTACTACTGGAATGTGTGGAAGAAATCATTTTGTGTTTGTTTAACTCACGGGCGTAACTTCTTTGATATTATTAAGATTCTCATCCGTTAGGACATTAATATCTGTTTTCAAATCACTAAATAATTCCATAAATTTTATTTAATAAATTATACACTCAAAAACTTATCTTCCTTATTTTTGTTATTTAAACAAATTTCCATTTTCCTTTAAAAATATTTTTCAATAAAAATATTTTTTTAAATTTAACAAAATTTCTAATTAAATCTTTAAGAATCTATCAACTTCCTCATATCCCCCTCCTTAAGATTTCTACTTCATATCTTCCATCCTTTGTACATTAAACATTGTTGCATTCTCTTTAATTTGTCATCATCCATTCTGTCTGTTTCGTAATAGTTGTATTTATTGTTTATTATATTGTTAGTTAGAAAGGCTTTCGTTCTTCTTTCTTCTCTCTTGTACCCTACGGTCTTTTGTCTTTATTTATCTGGTGATTATTAGAGTATTCTATAATACATGTTTTATTTTCTCTCAATTTTGACTTTTCATTTCAGAGAAGGCTTCTAGGTCCCTTTGCTCATAATCTCTAACAAGGTTTGAACATATTTACCATGTTCAGTAAACTTTGATAGCTGCGCTTTTCTCAACCATAATAGTTTCTAGCATCATCAAGACAGTATCATAATCATCGTCTAAATATCCAAGATTTTTAATCATCCGAGCAGGCCTTCCATCTACATAACTTCGTAGATGTATCAGCTTGTTTTTGATTCTCCAACCTCATCAACACAAGTCACAAATAAGACTTTTTATCTCTCTATTCACTACATTTTCCTTGAAATATCGGTACACTTATCCTTTTCTCAAACTCTTTTTGTGCACCCATCAAGTCGGTAGTAAAATGAGTTTTAGCGACCCTGTAAACTTTCCTCAGTTTTGTTGACGAACAGTCTGCTTAATCCTCCAAAATTAATGTTTATTGTTCGTAGGTATTTTTTAACCTCTCTGTTTATTTCACGTAACATCTTTAGTTCTTCATATTCGTCAATTACCTTAATGTATTCCTCTTCATACACCTTTCGGTGTTTAACGATATCTCCCGACATTAGATCTTCATTTAGTGGATTAAATAATTCCGTTAACCCCGTATTTGTTCTCCTTTTCTTGCTTGCATTTTCTTTTGATTTTGATGTGTCTTTTAATTTAAATTGATGGCTAGTACCCTTGCAACGTATACACTTCATATCGCGTTCTTCGCCTATATAAAAATTTTTCATAATGCTTTCTATTGTAATAAATTAACTTTCACATATAATATTTATTGTTCTCATATTCTTATATATTTTATTATCATATTCATTAAACTTAAATTGTTTAAATTTTACCAAATTAAAATTTTCTAAATTAAATTTAGAAGGTTGAAATTCAATGCTAATCTTGCCTGGATTGAAATACTGGCATATTGAATCTGTAGAGATCTTGTACTCTAATCTTTCTGTCATATCATCGTAATAGTTGCGCGTGTGCAACCACACTCTGCTACCAGTTTGTTTTTTATCTAAACATTTAAAAGCAAATTTTATTGTCTTTACAATAAAATTTACTCTTTAGGGGACATTGTTTTTATTAACCTGAACTCCGACAACATTAAGATCTTTTGAACTCATAACCCTTCTTTATTTTTCTATAAAACTTATTTATTAAAAAATAGTAATTAAGTGACTCATCATCTTCGTCTAATTTTTCATGTTTTGATTTAATACCTTCTACAATTGAATCCTCACAGTCTTCATTATCATCGTAACATGGTAAATTGTTATCTATTGTTGAAAATTCTTCATAGTTAATAACAGCAACTTGCATCGTATCCTCATTTTCTTCATTGCTTAAAATTTCGAAAATATCTAAGGGTTTAAAGCTGCAATTAGTAAAACAGTTCTGTATTGTGGTGTTTTTATAGCTCTCCAACTGCCAGCGACAAACTGTATTGCTTGCAAAAGGGAAAATTTGAACTAATCTCTCTAGCTGTTGTGGAACTTGTTAATAAATTTTCATCAATGGATTCTATTATGTAATTAACCAATTTCCCACGAAACAAAGTCTTAAAAATTTTTATTACCCCCATGTCCATTGGTTGCACATCAATTTGATGGATTAAGGTTTATTCGACGGTTTTTGATGAAATTTATCTTTTGCATATATTATTATTATTATTATTATTATTATTATTATTATTATTATTATTATTATTATTATTATTATTATTATTATTATTATTATTATTATTATTATTCGACTGGACAAAGCTTATAATTACACTCGTGTGTTCAATCAGAATAACATCTGAACACAATAAATTTTTATTTATACCACAAATCACAATCGTTTCATTTCAACGTTATAATAAACCTTAGCTTGATAATACAATCAGAAAATACATTTTACAAAATTAGATTACCAGTATTTTTTCATTTAAATACAATTAAATAATTACAGTTCAAACTAATTTTTATCCAAAATAAAATGATATCAATAAAATTATCAAAAGTCGGACTACCTCTATATATTTTTTAAATACTCACGATTAGATCATAAAGTTGAGACTATATTTATTATAAATTATTAACCAACTTATTATGGATAATTTTAAAAAATAATTTTTGGGAAAACTCATAAAAAATAAAAAAATAAAGATCTAAACCAATTTTTAATGAGGAATTAACAAAATTTTTATTAAGAAAATATTAAGTAAATTAATTAATTAATCTCATGAAGTATTCAAGAAAAACATAAATCATTGAATAATCTCGGGAAATGATAGACTAAGTGATCAATAAATTAGATGGTTAAAGTTGCTCCAATATTTCTTGGTCATCTTTTGAACGAGGCGATAGTTTTCATTAAGAGAGATGATGGAAGCGAAAAAATCCGTATAAATATCAATGCAAAAATTAGTATTTGCTACGTAACGAAATTGAAAGCGTGAAAAGGTAAAGAAAATAAGCGAAACCAAATTGTATTTCGAGTGGTGGCATTCTTTGGATATCTACTCTGAAGTGTTTACAAAATTGTTTGAAGTGTATTAAATCTGTGATTAAATAGAGTTATTTTGTTAGGATTCAATTATTGTTGTTTTAAACTGAATACAAGGAGTGATGTCGAGAGCTAATTCATATCGACATTTTATTAATATTTCATCAATTTTAATAAATTCTGTTTTATTCTTCATTTAAAATGTCAATAAATCCTAATGTAAAAATGCCCTTTATTGTTGATGGATTCTGTAAGAAATAATATTCTTGTTTCTTCAATCTTCAATACATAATTTTAATATTACTAACATTAATTTTACAATATCTGTTTTTGAGTTTCTAATGATTCGAAAAAAATTTTTAAAACTCCATTTTAAGAACGCATTACAACTACTTAATTTTTAAACTATCATTTGATTAGTTTTAATGTGTTTGAAAGATTTCCAATGTCTTTAACTTCAAATTCTTGTGCAAGCACACTTTCTAGTTGTAAATCAATTAAAGCTTTCTTAATACTGTTTTTAATTTCAGAAACATCTCAAGCATTCTTTGAATTGAATTCCATATTGTTCGTTAGTTTAACAGTACAATCAGTTGTTCCCTTCTAATTTCTAATGTGTCTAGATTAATGGTTTCTACATTTTCTTCAAATTTCCGTTGACGAAACAAACTTGATGTAGTTGAATCTTTGCAAGATAAAATTTAGTTGCATTTACTAGAAATTGCTTTCCCATATGTTCAACTTTTAAATTTTTTTGCCCATACCTCGTCCATTTTAAGGGCTAAAATATATAACAATAATTTACCTTCATAAGAAACACAAAACTTATTCAATTTTCATACACCAAGTTATTTAATTTTTTTTTATAGAGATTGGCTAAAATTGAATATCAAACACGTTTATACATTCAAAATAAATATATTTTTACTCTCTCTGTATTAAATTCTCTCTGATGTATGTCTGTATGTGCCAAGCAAATTTTGTGAAGCCAAATTAACCTACTTTCCGTGATCGGATTGAGTTGAAATTCGGCAAGTAGATTCGTTGTCTAGAACACTTCATGCTATCAAAATTTCAGATCGATCCAATCAAGGAAAGTGAGTTAATTAAAAATATATTGATATGTTGATATTGATATCGTATTAAAGAGAGATAACGTAATTATAGCTAAAATATGTTGAAATTAAGAGAGTGAAATATAGAGTTTCACAAACCATGTTTTTTATGGTTGATTTTCTTCAATAAAAACTGCAAACTGTAAAAATAATTTAACGGAATGTCACCTAACTAAAACAAGACAGTTCATTTGATTTATGAAGCTCATTGCACAAAAATTATGAAATTTTTGTTTAGAGCATTTAGGTTCAGGTTTACGATAGATTTCAGCTCATTATGTCAGCCTCATTTTAGGCAAACATTTTCGAGACAAGTAGTTCCAGCTGTCACCTATGGTAGTTATTAAAATATTTCAATTAAAGGAATTTACAGTAGAATCATTTTTAAAATGAAACTAATTTAAGTTGATGAAATTATTACAGAGGCTATAACAAATTCTATACAACGTGTAATGAGGACAAAAATGAATAAAATGTGTTATTCACTGTAATTTATGTTTATCTTATCTCCTGTGTATTTTTAAATTAGCAAATAGCCTGGAAGAGGAAAATCACTTTTCCTAGATGCAGCTGTTAAAATCTAACTCCAAATGAAAAGATAATAATAATAATAACAAAGAATTAATTATTATTAAAGAAAAACCAAACTGTCTTTTGATTAAAATTAAAAACCTGATGATAATTTAAAATTAATCATATTCACCTAATTTTATCAAACAATTATCACAGCATTAAAATAAAATAAAATTTTGATGTGATGGAAGTCACATCAAATATACTGAAATAGTACAAAATACAGTACCAACTCAATATTGAGTGCTTATTTTAAGCGCCGTAATGTAAAAAGAACAATGGATAATATTCATTTTTTAACAACACACTTTTCGTACATTTTAATTTATCTTCATTTAATTATTGGCTTTAGATCACTGCTTCGTAGTTGACAAAAAATAATAAAAGGATAAATAATATTAATGAAATTCTCAGATAAATTTCATTCAAACTTTTTGATATTAGCTATTTCACATCAACATTAATATTATTATGTATCGTTACAATATATTAATGTATTTTGATAAAATAATAAAATTTTTAACCCTTTTGTCTACACCAGTGTCTGCCAAACCTTTTTCGTTCGCGGCACACTAAGAAACGACCTATTGTTTTGTGGCACACTAAATAAAAAATATTGGAAAAATTAAATATAACTTATCAATACAAGCAAAAATATACAAATTCTGTAGTGTAGTAATAAGAAGTCATTGGATAATTACGTCAAGCCAAATGACCATTTTTGACCCACCCACCTACCCTGTCACGTTTGGTCACATTTCTGTTGGTCCACCTCCACCCTATAGTGACGTCATTTTATTGTTCACGAAATGGGGGTAGCCTAGTGGTACCATACGGTCCTCTAGACTGCTTGGGAGCTTGTTGTAGCAGCAATAATTGTTAGTTATCATTGTCTAGTCAAAGTATTAGCATCACTGTAGCATAGTAGCAGAGGAAAAAATAATTCTTGTGGTCCATAAAATACAGCTAGCGTGACGTCACATTCAGCTCAACTCATCCACCCACCAACCCTCGAGCGTGACGTAATTACGCAATGACCCCTAACAAAAATCTTTATATTATTTTATTAAGACATAATGCACATATATAGAAGCTAGAATCTCACAAACGAGCAATTTGTATATTCGCCCTCAAATACAAACACGTCTACACGTACTTTGACTTATACATGGTAGTTTGTGTTTGCTGGATAATTTTTTCAATTGTAGATTAAAATTATCCTAAATATTTCACGGCACACAGTTTGGCAGGCACTGATCTACACCAATTTTTAACGCTTTGTCTACACAATATGTCTAAGTAGACCTACATGTAATATATATGAGGAATTGATATAATACCAGCTTTTTAATTTCAAAAAACATCAATTTATTTCAAAGTAAAGAAAAGAACTTAAATAATTCAAAAAACAATTATGGTTTGCCATTTATCGTTTTTCACATTAAAACATTTTTGTATTTAGTGTGAATGTTGCAAACAAACTGGTGCTATACAATTCACACATTCAAATCGAGTTTTCCGCTACCGTTTATCATTTCCCCAACATATTTTGCATGATTTTTTTCTGGTGAAAAAAGTATTCGTGGTCGGATTTGTAACTCTTTGCTGAATTAGAGCATGAATAGCATACGATGCTGGTGATGCTACTTCAAGAATATTATAAAAAAACCAATGGCTGTTGCATTATTTTTACAAGAATATTTGCCCAACATTTGATCCATCACATCACCACATTTGTTTTTGTTGTAATATATTATTGCTTATGGTTTTTTTTAACCAACTATTTCCGTATTATAGTGAACAGTCGATAACAGAATTTATTTTTTTTGGTACTTAAGAAATTAGATACATCATTGTTGAATACGAATTCGGTGGACTAGATCGGCCAGTTACGACTCGATAACATTTCTTGAGGAATAAATTTTTTATTCCGCCAAATAGTACCAACAAATGGCAAACTGGTATATCATAATTTTTGAAGATCATCCAATGTTGTAAAAAAATTGTCGGACACTATGGTTCTACCTGACATCTCTGAATGACCCGTTTCTTTGCCTGTATATAAAATCTCTTTCAACGAAAGCTATTGGTTGCACCGCACACCCACCATACTTTAATTCCGTACTTCTCTGGCCTCGAAGGAATTTTTTGGGTAAATTTAGTTTGACCCCTATAAGGAAAGTTGTTCGTCAACTGTGATTGAAGATTTCGGCAGATGTACATCATCTAAACGGGCGTTGAACATAGTCCAAATATCGCGGATTGGTGCAGTCTTATCACCAATTTGCCGTTCAAAACGAGTTCGTTGATAAACGAATCGTGTAAAACGACTGATAGCTCAGAATCCTTGCAGCGACATTGTGGCTCTGAAGACAGGTAAGAGATCCGTTCGCCTCAGTTCTTTTGCGTCCTGTGCATTAGACTGATTTACTCCAGCTGCGAGCAATAATCCGAAGAACGCATAGAATTCGGTTTCCATTACATTTTTCAATATTTGGTTTTTCTCAATATTGAATTTGAGTGTGGCTTCCAATGCTTTTCTATTTGTTTCTCGCATAAATACATAATGTTTTTCGAATTGTAATCAATGACTGGGAAATTGCAAGTGTATCCGACGATAATGATGCATTGACATTTCGAGCGTGAATGCGTAATGTATTGTGCATCACGAGACAAGCAATATTAATTGCAAATATTTTTTTGTTGTGAAAGAGATTCAGTGTTCTGAGGATATAATTCTTCTAAATGGGTTCTCATCATCGCTGTCTTCATAATCGTTCGGAAGCATCTCCCTCAGGAATATATTCTGCGTCGTCGTCATCATCCTGCGTATCATCTTCGATATCACTTTCAACGTCATCATTGTTATCGCTCGTCAAATAATCAGTGAATCTCGAATAAAACTTTTCTTTTTCTGCCTCTGACTTACTGAAATGGTCAATAATATCCAATTCAACTAAAAAAATTCAAAACTTGAGATAATATAGAAATTACTTACCAACTCTATCTATATGTAGATACAGCATCAAACTCATCACTCATTTTCACCAATATATTCAGCTTAAAATTAATCAATTTCACACTTGACCAGTGACAACTACCGGAAGACTAAAAATTATAAATGTTCAAAAAAAGAAAAATAATAACGGTAAATGCCAAAGTTACTGCAAAACGAACATTCAATTTCTATTTTTAGCATCACAGACCTATAGTATAGACAAACGATAATGTTTTGTTTAAATGACTCTAAATTTCAATAGAAAATTGTTAAATTTTTATTTTGTAATTTACATTTTATTATATGGCTTGGGGATATCATTGAATAAGAATGGATCATATAAGTGTTTTAATGAAAAAACAACATTATAAATATGTACAGATTTGCCCAGACCTATGTATGGACTTAATGATTAAACAGTCCGTCAATTTTATATTAGATAAAAACTATTTTATGTTAAAGTTATTATATAAAATTGTCAAAACTTAAAAATTTTATATTCAAACTTTGAACTTTAAATTAAAATTTTTGATTTTCCCTGCTTTTGTAAATAATTTTTGTTATTTAAATAGGACAACATTGATCTAATGTAGAAAGAAGATAAATTAATATAAAAGTAGAGACATAAGTAGATCCGGGGCTCCAAAATAGTATACATACTGGGAATCTGGGGCCACTTACACCTAACCACATTACTTTTCGAATACTTCAGTAACATTTAATACATATAATTTATTACCAAACCTTATTAAAAACAACATTTATTACTTTAATTTTTTATATTTTAAAAACAACGTATAAAAACTGAACTTTTTACAAAATTAAAACAAGGAGATTCCTCTTTAATTGACAAACAAACTCGTTTTGGAACAAATGAAAAGAGGTTTGAGTTATGCATATTCATTTTCACAGTTGTCATGTCGAATTTTTAATCGAATAAAGACTGTCCTGCTTCCAACGAGATTTGAGTGCAGTTAATTGATTACATAATCCATATTTTGTTGTGATTATTTTTACGATTTCCAGAAATTTCTGATATAGTCTAAAATATATTGTAATGGAGTCCAACATTGTTTGTTTGTGATTGGATGAGACATTTAAGGACTTCAATCGGCTTTATTAGGTTAAAAGTAAAATATATAAATTTACAGTTTGAACATCTTGAAATTATTCGATTATGTTTTCATTTCTTTTATTTGAATAAACTTCATCGCTACCTGTGAGTAACACATCATCTGATTGGGGAATTTTATTGACCATAATTGTTAATTCTTCGTGATCCATATTTAACACGTTGAGCGCCGTTAGAAGTATTACTATGTCTCTCATGTACTGTAGAAACTCATTCGACACAAGGGGGTTTATCATGCATGATTTTGCCATTGAGGCCACGTACAAAAAGTCCTTGCTTCCCAATTACATGCAAGTTATTTAAGGAACTTCAAAAATCATGATGTGGTATAGACAAATTTCTGTAGTATTGCGGCACTTAACGTGTTAAATTGATATTTTAATCAAAGGTGATTTTATAAATGTTTAGAAATTTATAAATAACAAATTTCAGATAAACCTAAATTTGGTTTCTGTTTACTAATCATTTCAAATTCATTGGTGGTTTCACAAGCAATTTTATCACGTCCATAAATTCAATAAACTCAATTACTAAATAATAAAGCCCATCTGACATAAATAACGCATAACATCATTTAGAGTTTGATCCTATTTGTCAGTTGGTCAATGCATATAATTGGTTAAGGCCTGTTGAAGTATTTCCATGTTCATGTATTTATAATTCATTTCATAATAACCCAAAAAACGAGAGTGGTATTTCACATATTCCCAATTTCAATTTCTCAACTCGTTCGCATTCATTTTAGATTCTTAAAAACATTCTTTAAAAAATCAAAAAATTAATGTAATTTAACAAAAAGTGAGAAAAACGGCTTCACCACATTTAAACATAAGCTGTCTTTTTAAAAGACTTACAAGCGTTAAATTAAATTTCTCAAATTTGATTATTTGGCTTTACAATAGATAGATTTCAGAAATAAAAAATTGAATAATTTATCAGTGTTACATAGTGTAATCAATTACATTTTTAGATCTTTTCAAAGAACTTGTTCGTTTCAATCTTGCCGATATTGGAGAAGGAATAAAAGAGGTTTTAATTAAAGAATGGTAATTTATATTGGTTATTTAGTTTATTTTGTTTCTATAATTTTGATACGGTTGTAATAAACGAAATACAAAGTACTATATAAAATTATTTCCAACTTATGATTGTATTTTTTATTCATTTTGGTTATCTACATTTAATTTTAATTGAGAATTTATAGATTTTTAAAAGCGCTGTCACGGAACCTTTGCTAACATGAGTGAAAAGTAAATAATTGAAAATTTAATTGTATTAATATTTTACTGCTTCCTTGGCGCACAAACGTATCAGTGCAAAAAATTGTACGGTTTCGGTCTCACACAAAAATGCTTGTGAAATTATATTGACAAAACGCAGCCATTCAAAGAAGAAATTCATCCCAAAACAACATTATTTCAGAATGTTTATGGGCTAAACTGCCATCTTTTGGGTATTTTTTTGGTTTTATGCACTTCTCTATATAAAGAAGCTTTGACTCAAACCGTTCTTTTTGGTTAATTTGTAATTAGTAATACGTCCTTTGAAAAATAGAGAAAATATATATGTAAATATTTAATTATATACATGATAATTTATGTATAATAATTTACGTTAACTTAAGCAGAACCATTTGCTTTTATGAATATTCACTTTCCATTAAAATCAGTAATTAAAGTTAGTCTAAATTACAGATCATATTAACTGATAATTTGTATGATTTGCTATAGTGAATTAATTAATTAATTTTAACTCAAATCATAAAAAATGGAACGGAAGGGGAAATTTAAGGTTTAAAATTTCATTTTTAAAATGAAAATTTGTTTTTGTAAAATTTCACATTTTAACAAGCTATAACAAAAGATGAACAAAAGACAACTATAGTTTAGGGCGTTCAAAAATCTAGCTTTATGAATGATGCTAAGGTTATTGTTATTTACGTTTATAGTTGATAGGTAGTAATGCCGGCAAAAATCCACTGTTATGGCAGTTGTTTGCCCTTGTAATTTTTATGTCTTGTGAAGAGACTTTCGTCTATTTCAACTATCGTGTTAGGCCCTCCAATAATTACAGGTTTACTTAGGAGACTGTCTGCAAATACTTCACGCATGTACATGTTCCAATCGATCACAGCAGATTTCGAAATATCCAACTCATCCTTGCATCCATGTGTCTCGTTGTACACGGATCATCTCTCTGCAACCCCTACGACCGCACCACCCACGATCGTAAATATCTGTCATATGACATGATTTTTGGTACATATGTTTGGACTGTGTTAAATACCACATCGTTGTAGAAAGCGAATGCTACTAGATTTATTGTGTACGACTGCTGATAACTGAAGTAAGTTCATTATTTTTTAACGATTAAATTTAAAATTTTAATAAATAACAAAACAATAAACAAGATGGTTTCTGTAATATGAAGTACTATTGGCATTATGACGTTTTATCGCGGTGTTACCAGCAGTTAATACAAAAAAAAGAAAACAATAAAAATAAACCCATGTTTCATCTGTTAATTAATTATTAAATTTAAGAGAAATTTAAGCGAAACACTCGTTAAGCGAAACAACGCTTCCCATATAAATTAATGTAAAATACGATAATTCGTTCCGTGCCGAAAAAAATACTCAAAAAATTTTATGTACATATACATTTATTGAATGAAAATTATATACATGATCATGTTGTTAAGGATGGTAAATCATCTTGATCTTTCCTTCTGTCGCGGAATAAACCAACCTGTAATACGAATTCATTTTACAAAAATTAAAAAGTATTCGAAATAATAAGTTTGTTGTAATGATACATAACTAATTTTTTTTACTAAAAAGCTGACTAGTGACGTTTGTTTTTGGCGACGCTTCAAAATTTGGTGAAAAGGCAATACAGCATTATCATTAAATAAATTTGTAGCGCGCATAGCTACTGCTTTATTGGGGTGATATTTCTCAATGTACGACGCAGCAGTTTCCCATGATTTCTACATTTCTCTTATTGCGCCAGAAGATTGCTGTTTTATTGTTCCCTCCTCCTTCTCTGACATACTCTCCTCCACAACTTCTTCTTGAGAAACATAATGTAACTCCATTAGCTCTTCAGTGGTCAGCTCTTGGCTGTGCTCTTTCACAAGCTCGTGGATATCATTGCCATTTACCTCTAGTCCCATGGTCGTGGCCAAAGACACGATCTCGTTAACTACAGACTCCACAGGTAATGTTTCAACCCCCTCAAAGTTACATTCGCCATCACCATCTGGCCAAAGTTTCTTCCACGCAGAAATGAGAGTTCTCTTGGTAACTGCCTCCAATGCCGTTTCGATCATCTTGAGGCCGGCAACTATGTGGAAGTGATCTTTCCAAAACTCTCTGAGAGTGAGATTGGTCTTTTCAGTCATTTCAAAACAGTGCTTGAAGAGTGCCTTAGTGTAGAGCTTCTTAAAGTTCGAAATAACCTGCTGGTCCATAGGTTGGAGTAAGGCAGTGGTATTGGGAGGCATGAAATGGATCTTGATGAATTTGAATTCTTCAACGAGATCATTTTGTAGGCCTGGAGAATGAGCAGGAGCGTTATCCATAACAAGCAAGACATGTAACGGCAGATTCATATGAAGTAAATATTTTTTCACAGAAGGACCAAACACATTATTGAGCCAATCAGTAAAAAGGTCACGTGTCACCCACGCCTTTTTGTTTGACCTCCACATCACATTTAGCCTGTTTTTTTGGAACTTTACACTTCTTGAATGCTCGTGGGGTTTCAGAATGATAAACGAGCAGCGGTTTAACTTTCAAATCGCCGCTTGCATTGGCACAAAAAAGCAACGTGAGGCGGTCTTTCATTGGCTTGTGCCCGGGCATTGCATCCTCCTGTGCAGTAATATAAGTTCGCTTCGGCATCTTTTTCCAGAAAAGACCCGTCTCGTCACAATTAAAAATTTGTTGCGGCAGATAGCCATTAGAATCTATGAGCTTCTTGAAGTCGTCGATGAAGTTCTCTGCTGCACTCTTGTCGCAGCTTGCTGCTTCACCATGCCTCACAACGCTGTGGATGCCGGTTCTTTTCTTAAATTTTTCGAACCACCCATGACTTCCCTTAAATACTTCTTCTTCGGCCGTTGATGTTCTTGGCTTCTTCTTTACTAGGTCGTCGAAAATCATTTTTGCTTTCTCACAAATGATGTTCTCGTTAATAGTGTCGCCTTGTAATTGCTTCTCGTTTATCCATATAAGAAGCAGCCTTTCAACATCGTCGAGAACACGTAACCGTTGCGTAGATATTCTTGTAACTCCTTTTGACGCATCTATCTCCATAATATTGTCCTTGTTTTTAAGGATAGTACAGATCGTAGATGTAGACCGGTCGTATGTGCGCGATAGATCCGCTACACTCACACCCCGTTCTCGATTTTCAATGATTTTACGCTTCGTTTCTATGGTTATTTTTATTCTCTTATGGCTGTCTTCTTGCGACTTTTTTTCGGCGACATTTTGCAAGGTTTATTGATTTTACAATAAAAATCACAAATAATTATTAAACTTTATACTAAACAAATCACAAAAAACATTGTATAAACACAGGTTTGTAAAAATTTATATCACAAGCAAAAGATGCTAGCGGAACAATTGTAAACACATACTGATGTATCCATAAATAATGATAACAAGAATGCTGCAAATATTTTTGTTTTTAAATTTTTGTTTACGTTAATTTTTTTTACAATCCAGGACTTTCACTCGTTATGCGAAAAATCGTTCGTTAAGCGAGTCGTTTTTTATACAATTTATTTTACTCGTTATGCGAATTTCTCGTTATAAGAGGTGCTCGTTAAGCGAGGTTTCACTGTATAGGGCACCAGTCTTATTTAGACTGCTACAACAACAGCGTAGTATATACGGTGCCACAAACGAAAATATGAACCCGTAATCACCAGCTCTTTTCTTTTAAGAATAGTAAAATAGCCTTGTCGAACAACGATGACAAGAGACTATGAGTGGGGCCTAATTCCAGTCTGGCATATGGTCATTATTTAGGGATTGATGTTCCAGATGATGATCAAGTATTTGAAGTTGGGTCACTTTTTGATGGAATGAGCCCGGATTTCGATGATGAGGCCGATAATCATAACAATAATGATGATATTGATGATGTACAATTCATTGATTGACCTGTGATAAATTAATATATCTTTTTTTTAAAAACATTTATTTTGTATTGATTTTATATTTATTTTAAGATATTTATTACATTATTTTATTGTGTAATATTTTTAAAAATTCTCCAAAGTGTTTAAACATGGAAAATATATTAAAAATTGTTTTTATTATTGAAAACTTGTAATGTTTTCATTTTTATTGGGGCTATTATTATAATTAACTTTGTAGAATATGTTAAACCATTGAAAGAATTAAAACTTGTAGTTTTCTTATTTTTATTTAAAATGATAATAAAGTCTTCATATTTACTTTATGTTTCAGTCAGCATATATATGATTGAAATAATGAAAGTAATAATAAAACTTCGAAAATAATAATAATAATAGTGAGCCAGCGAGCACACATCCATCTACTAATTTTGCTTAACAGAAAATTGTCATTACTTTGTCTAGATACTTTTATTTACACATTTAGCAAATATTCCTTTTTTGCTTAGATGTATGTTCAATAAATTAGAAAAAATTAAATTTTTTACTTAGCTTTTATTTAAAATTACTTACCACTTAAATAGATACTGGAATTTTTTACTATAAAAGAAAAATTAACATAATATATTTAGAATGCTACTCGATATTTTATATGAATAACACGTAACATTTTTTAGTTTCCGATTTTTGTTTTATTTTTGAGTTTCCCCAGTTTGACATTCTAAAAATATTGTTACCCTGCCACTGCAACATATTAATTACAAAAATAAAAAACGTTATTAAGATATTCATGAAATTTAAAATCAAAAGTGTTTGACCAAAACTACTTATATTTTAAAAATTCTTTAGATTAGTCCCTATATGTAATGATTATTAGCAACTGAGCCAGTCTAGCATTCATTCAATGTTGATCTTATCACTTAAAATATCAGTCATTGTGTACAGAATTGAGTCATATGCCAAATTTAAAACGAATTCACATATTTAAATTATAATATTATATTTATTACATTGTTAAATTATGCTTAATTTCAAAAAATTTATTTAATAATAATAAATTAATGAAAATTTTGCATAATTCAGATATCTTATTTAAACAATTTAGCTTCCATAGCTTAAATTTACATTATGTAAAATTTACTGCCGAAAATCATTTAAAAAATATTATTGACTACCTTATTCTAATCATCTAATTCCAATTTGATTCAATTAATTTATATTAAATTGACTTGACATGATCACAATTTTTCATTTTTTCAAAAACTCGTACATTCTTCCAAAATAATTTCTTTTGAAAATTTCACGAAAGCTTATTTTTAGGTTAATTTAACTGAAGAATAGGTTATGGAAGAAAATAAGAAGCAATAAAATTTAAGCTAAATAGAATTATCTACAAAATATTATGTATCTTCAAAAGTGTGCTAATTTGTGAAAAAAAAACTTTATTTATTGGTTACACTATAATGTTGTGGTTTACAAAAATAAGTATTTTTACTAAATTTATGTTAATTTTTGTAAACTTCACATTTATCGACATTTAAAAAAAGTTATTTCTAATATTTCTTTACCGACAATTTGTAATTTATAGGTATATAAAAGTTGGTGACCGAGTTTCACAATTTAATAATATATGTGAAGTCCAGAGTGACAAGGCCACTGTTACAATAACAAGTCGCTATGATGGATTAGTTAAGAAAATCTACTATGAGATCGATGAAACTGCTATGGTGGGCAAACCTCTTATTGATATAGAATTAGATATTCCCATGGAAGAGGAAAATGTCGCCAGTGATCCAGTTTGTGAATCTGCAGATTTCGAAGCTTTGGAGGCTCACAAAGGTCCAAAAGTTTCTACAACTCCTAGTATTCGTAAATTGGCAAAAGAAAATAATATTAATCTGGCTGAAGTCACTCCAACTGGACCGCATTGCCGTATTTTAAAAGAAGACGTAATGAATTACATAAATTTGAAATCTCAACAAACCAGCCATTCCTTGAAAGAATCACCAAAATTTGAGCAAGTGGTTCCCAGTGAGAGTTCTCCAACTAGAAAATCAACAACAGTTTATAGTAAAGCAGAGTCAAGTATTGATAAAATTGTTCCAATAAAAGGTTATTTTTCAAATATGTTCAACTAAGTGTGATAATTTAATTTACATCTTTTCCCAAACAGTATGTTTTTAACAATATTTTGAAGTCGACTATTAATTTTAAACATAAATAATTATTATTAAATGAGTCAAAATATACAGAAATTTGGCACTATAACTATTAATTCAATGTTGATTTTAACATAATTTAATAAGTTTGCATTTACATAAAATAATTATCTACATATTTTAATTACTTAGAAATAATAATTTTTTTAATTTGAATTTTGGATAAGTTCAGTGATGTTAATCGCATGTTGTCTATTTATTCTAAGGAGTCTGGGAAATGTTTTTTTTTGAAAAGCTTGGAATAGAATGAGTATTATATAATATTAGTTGAGCCATTTGCTTAACATTTTCGCTTTGGGGTTTTGAAACGTCATTAAACACTGCTGGGAATATGACTTTTTAAATGTTCGTACGTTCTTTGTCATCGAAATATTTTTCAATCAGTAAACACGTAATTTTATATAATTGCTATAAATAAAATTAAAATTAAAATTTATATATTATTAAATTATAATAAAGATTCATAAGTCGTAACAGATTTATATGAACTTATTGAAATAATAATTAAAATTAAACTCATGCTCATGTCGTTTGTAGCGGGAGTATATTCCCTTGAATAAACATGGATTTCGTAAGTTGATATTTGAAATTCCCATCGGAAAGTTGCGAAGAATTAAAGAGAATTTTCGAACTGGAGACTTAATTTTAAATGAGCTTCAAATCAAAATATCAGAAAACAGATATCTAGAGGCTGATTTATATTTAATCCAGTTTTCCTCTGATTAAATTACAAAGATATTTAAGAAGTTATAAAATAGTTTCAATGAAGACTAAATTAAGAGAACTTAGATGAAATATAACGTTTTAGTTTCCTAAATTTTCTTGGTAAATTATTATTTTAAAATTTATTAATTTTTTATAGTTCATTTTAATGTATGGTTGTTCCATAAATGTTTCTAAATTTTCAAGAAATTGCCAATATATTTTTGATCACATATTAAAGTCACTGGATATTTTAAATGTGACTTCTTTTACAAACGTGTAATATAAATGATTTTTTTAAACATAGTGTATTAACAATTAAATGAAAAATTTATTCCGTTCCGATTTTATTGTTTTCACGAATTTATTTCTCTTTAATTATTAACATTAATTATATATGTAGCCAAACTATATTTATCATCCGATAGAAGTATCTGTCCTTATGCACCGATCTTAATATACAGAATTTTCCTGTGAATCTTTTCGGACAATGTGATTAATAGCAGTTGATAATATGAAACAATTATATAATAGATTTTNCACAGAATAAATAACAAAAACGCGGAAATATCATAATAGAAATCGGCGATATTGTCTTGAAAGATAAATTTTTTGTTGTTACGATGATGAATTAATATAATTTAATTATAAAATATGATATCAAATAATGATCAATTAAATGCAAGCAAAATATTAAAAAAAATTTTGGCACCCTTCAATTAGAAAAATATTAAATTTTAATTTACTTTGCTGTTTAAAATCATGGAATGTTTAATAATTATTCTTTAATATTGTCATATTAATGTAAATTGTTGTTGGGGCGAGTAATTTATTATTTTCAAATTGTTATCTATTGCACAATAAATTTAGGAATTTTATGGAATTATTGATTTCTTCTCTTGAATATCTAGTTTGTTTTCTCTTGGAATTTCATAAAATATCATTATCGATTTACAATAAATACTTCAATTCTTAATTATTAATGCACGGAGTATATTTTTATGCTTCGTTACTCTTTTTTTGTCATTTGGCATCATTATATTAAAAATTAGAATTATATTAATATCCTGGGTTTCTGAATAGATTATGCAATTGAGTTTTGACTGGGAATTTAATAATACAGTAAAATTTATACAAAATATGTATAAAATCTGTATTTGGTTATACTTTTTAATACATTGTTGACCAGAAATGAGTAAACTCGCATTTTCATGTTATACAGCTTACTTTACTAAAAACATTTTTGAAATATATATTTAATACATGTATCAAGTTTCATGTAAATGAGTCAAGTGGAAATAAAGTTTAGATGCATTTATTTTAATAATTAATTATTAAAAATAACATTGACATGAATTATTTATAACAAAAAACCACTGGTCAACAATGTGTTAATTTCTTTTTGTTATGACTTAATTTCTTGTTCATTTATTCAGGTTTACAAAAGACAATGATGAACATGATGACTAAATCAAAGAGTATTCCAGATTTCAATTTCTGTGATGAAATTGACGTCACTTCATTATCAGAAATGAAAAACAGGATTTTGTCGTTAAATTTCGACATAAAATTGACCTATATGCCATTTTTTATCAAAGTATAATTAAATTATAATTCTCACATTTTTCAATTACTAAACTGTAAATTTACATAAATCTTGTGTTCACGTAAATTAAAGGAAATTTAATAAAATAATTGTTATAAATGTATTTTACAATTTATTAATCACAAATTTAAATATAATTAGAAATAAATTTATTCTGAAATTGAGCAAATTGTTTGGGCAAATATTAAAATGATTCTAGATTAAGTGCAATCCGATGCAAATAATTCTTTGAAATTTTGTATTATAAATATTAAATTTTAAAATTTAGATCATATACATTTATAAAAGTCATAGTGATCAATCCATTTATTTATTCTTGTTATGGTGCTATTTATTAATATATTGATTATTAACTGTTAGGATTGAGTGACTAAATATTATTTATTTATTATATATTTATTGTACTTGTTATGTATTAAGAATATTTGTAGATCCAAACAGGGTCTCCTTTGTAAAAATTGTAGCGAGGCAGTTGGGGTGTATGTTATGTCCGTGTAAATAATGAAATATTACATTATTAATAAAAATCAAAAGATAACAATAACTTTTATTCCAATATAAAAAGAAATAATATCACCACTTTCTTTCGTCACCGGTTGGTTATAATTTGAGATAGTAAGAATCTTACTGTCTAGATTATAATGTATCTTCATAATTTCTGACATGGGAGGATTTTATTTAAGGAGTCTTTAGGTATAACTCTTAAAACACCACTCAATGGGTCTGATGATTTCCTTGCTGCAAAACTTTTCACGGAGTAATTTGACAATACTGATTTTACTTTATCAAAATCACTTGAAAAAGGCTGTGCCGAAAATTCGTGAATTAAAAAAAACGTCGATATCTTGACTGATTCATAGTCAAAAAATTTCTAATAACTACAATGTCAATTGAAAAGAAATCAGAGGTTAAAATTGAAAAAAAGTTCTTATAATAATAATAAGAATGAGATATTTATAAATAGCGTTCTTTGTTATTTTTTATTAATTATTTTAAAAAGGTGATTGTTAGTAACTATTAGAAGTAACTATTTGAAGTAACTATTATTTTTTTTAATTCTAGGCAGCTTCAAATGCAATATTACAGTTTCCTCAATTGAACGCACATCTGGATGAATCATGTGAAAATTTGATATACAAAGTAAAATTTAGATTTTTCTATATTATTATTATTATTATTATTATTATTATTATTATTATTATTATTATTATTATTATTATTATTATTATTATTATTATTATTATTATTATTATTATTATTATTATTATTATTATTATTATTATTATTATTATTATTATTATTATTATTTTTATTATTTTTATTATTATTATTTATAATATAATAATAATAATAATAATAATAATAATAATAATAATAATAATAATAATAATAATAATAATAATAATGAAAAGATAGGTAATTGATTTATTATCCCATAATTAAAAATGCCATAACATAATAATAATTGTTTTTCAAATTTAAAATAACACTAAAATTCCTTTAAAAGCCACTTAAACATCAGCTGCATTTAATTTTGAAATATTGATTTCTTTTTAAAATTATTGGCACCTCTTTGATTGGGACTGCTTCATTCATCAGATTAAAATTTGTTTACAAAATAATTTATTACTATTCATAGCGAAGTAAATGCTATATTGAGTAAATAGGTTTTTTGTCAAACTGCTTTAAAATTAAGTTGAAAATACAAATACAATATGTTTGCATAATTCACTTGATATTGAAAATTTAATGTCTTTTTTTCCAGGAAATTGCTATTCAAAGGTTAGTAAAAATACAATAAGCTGTATTGAATATGTAAATCATAATATTTCTAATGTTATAGGCTTTGTTACTGTTCTTGGAATCATTGGTAAATTTTTATATGCTTTGGATGTTAGGAGTAAATATAGCCATTAATTAATGATTTTCGTTTAGCCACTTTTTAACTGATTATGCACAATTCATAAAACATACTTCATACTGTGCACCTGCTAAGACTCTGTCATCTACTAAATGTGATCTGGGTGAAGAAATGCCACGCCAGCCAACTGATGTAAATTTCCCAAAGACTTCGTTTGGTTCAAGGGAACGCTCATTTTCGTCTGTGTGGTATAATGGAAGACCATATTTGGAGTACTCTATTGAGAAAGATGCAGTCTTCTGCTTTTGCTGTAGAAAATTTTCATTGCCCGGCTCTGCTGGCGAAAGTGCTTTCAGAACAGGAGGATTCCGAAATTGGAAATCGGCTTTAGAAAAAGGAAAAGGTTTTCAAAAGCATGAATCTTCTGCTGGCCACATCCATGCCATGGAACGCTGGAAAGAGAAACAGCTGATATGTGAAAAAGGTGAGGAAGTTTGCACTTTGATTAATGAAACACAGCTGAAGAACAACCGTTATTATGTCAACGAAATCGTTGACGTTGTGCTATGTTTTTGGACAGCAATTTGTTTTTTGGGTCACCTGAGTTTTCAGCAAAAATAGAAATTGCCTCTTTTACCATTTCACCATCTGAATAACTTTTTTTTAATCTGGCAAGCAGCAGGGAAATTTGAAAGGAAGCTTTTGTCATACGGTGCATTTCTTCTTGTCTTTTGGTAAAAAATGTTTGCTGAACTGCAAGTTTCGATTTTCTCTTTGAAATAAAGTCAGTTCTGTCTGCAGATCCAATTGGGTATTTGATTTTGAATTCTGAATGCATCTGATTAAAATGACGTTCCACATTGTATTTTTTATAGACTGCAACTGTGTCATTACAAATCAGACAAATTGGCCTTGATGATTGTGAATGTGTGAACAAAAATTGTTCTTCCCAGTTATTTCTTAACACTTGTTGCGCAGATTTTTCATCTTCACGTTTTCTTTTTTGAGACATCCCTTTGCTGAGAGACATTTTTGTAAAAACAAAAATTATTTTTTTTATTTGGATAAATTGTTGTCCAAACTGAGAGATTGTTTTTGGTTGACTGATTTAAATAGAGTTTTTTAACTAACGATGTAACGATATTTGAGTTAATTAATTTTAATTTAAAGTAGGAAAAAATTTAATTTTCTTAGAATTCCCATTTAATAATTAATTGTTGGGATTGATTAATTTTAATTTTAATTCTCATTGAAACATTATACATCTTAATGTTAAAAATTGATATTTTCTTTAACCGTATTTAGAAAAACACCCACGGGCATTTGAAAAAGTCTCCACGGGCACTTTTTTGCCCGCGGGCACTAGGTTGGGCACCACTGATCTAAAGACTTTAGCGACACTGAAACTGCAAAGGTTTTCCTATTGAAGAGAGCCAGTACTGTGACAAACGTTCATCAGTTAGTGCAAGAACTGTACTCATACCGAGATGCTTTTCCATCTGTCTATCGTCTTGCAGCTTCTGCACTGACAATCGGTGCTTCAACTGCCACATGTGAGGCGACTTTCAGTACTTTATCTCGTGTCTTAACTCCCTTTCGTACGTTGATGAGCCATTCTCGTCGCGCCATGCCTCATTTTCTAACTATCAAAATATAAAGAAAATTGGCCCTACATTTTATTTGTAGTTGAGTCTATCAAACACACCGACGTCTTGAGATAGTGACAGTCGATTGAAATTTTGAAAATCTGTTTATCAATGTCATGACCTCAAACGTCACTCGATAGCTCAAAGATTCCAGTAAATCTTTTGTTCTTTTTAAAGAATTCATGCATTCAATTCGATTTCATCACCAATGACAATAGTGAGTGAAAGATGCGACCCACCTCACCGTAACATGTAGAAGGAATAAACACGCAACTGTACATCGCGTTCACAGTAATTGTCCTCCAAACTTGACCTGGAGAATAAAACAAACGCGCTTACGACCCTTAATTTTATCACTGGTTGATAAATGCTGTTCTGATTCATCTGTTTGAAGTGAAAAAGCTGTAAATGCTAAGCACATAGAAAAACTCGACTAAATGAATCAGAAAACATTTTAAAATATTTGACGTAAAAGCCCTAATTCTTAAATAAAACGTTTTTAAAAGATATTTTACATATTTACTATTTTAAACAAAAACTCGAGTTTTTTTTAACTCCGAGTTCAATCCATAGTTCATATCATAGGTTGATGAAATTCATTTCATATATGTCAATACAAAACATTTAACTTCTATCATTATTCTTTAGTTTCTGTTAAAAATATGTAGATTTATACCTCGTTTTCTGTTGATTAGATGATGGGTAGTCATTCTTATGTATGTGGCATTGTACCTATGACATTTTAATTCAAAACCAAGAACCGAACACGATCCTAGGAGGATTTGAAGTCTTCTAATAAACACAAATACAATCTTATTTATAATGTAGAATACACACCCACAAAAAAGTCTCACTATTTACATCACACAAAGACAATTCGATCATTGATAATTTTTCATTCATAGAATTCTTTCTTCTCTTCTCTGATTCCAATCTTCCTCTTACTTTTAAATACAAGAGCAAGGGAAGTTAAAAAAAAGCCTTTGCGCGCAATACAGTGAAATTTACAAAGATTTAAAAAAAACAGAAAACACAAAAATTGGTTACAGATTATTTAATAAGACGAGAAGAAGAGCACGCTGCTGGATTTGAATTAGATAATAGTAGCAATTTCTAGCCAACTAAAAAGAAAAAATTGGTTGAATTAGAATATAGTAGTAAGGAGGCGGAATAATTAAATTACAATTATTCCTTTTAATATACCTTTTAACTATGAACATGTTATAAATTTTACAATTTCAAATTTAAATGTCGATTTTTAAATCTATTTCTAAATAAAATTGTACTCCCTCTGTCCAAAGATGATAGTCCAGTTTGACTTTAAATCGTAATTTGCAACTGGACTATCATTTTTGGACAGAGGGAGTATTTTTTATGCCTCGTTTTACGCGAGTTTCTGGAAGTCTCGATTTACACAGATTTTTATTTTTTGGAACCTATCTATCATTTTCGTATGAATTTGAAGTCTTAAATTAAATGGATTAAATTTAAAGTCCTTGAACTATTAATATAATATTTATTTCAATAAATAATAATTTAATCTAAAATTTTCTGGAAATTTATGTGTTCATTTTGCTGCCAGACTAGATATTTTTCAATAGTTCTTCGTTAAGCAACAATTTAATTTGATAATAATTCTAATTTTAATGATGAATAATTCATATTCTTTCTATTCATTTGTGTTGGAAAGGAATGAAGTATTTGGATGTGATGCTAGAAAATTCAGCATTATGAAATTATTCTAAAAATGAATTTCTAATTTAGCTGGCGTCAAAAGCATATTTTATGACAAAACTTTTCTATTGGCTTAAAACATAATTTCTTAAATTGTATATTTAATTAAATATTTATTCGATGGAAAATATTTATCATTCATTTATATTTTCTGGATTTACTCAGAAAATATTTATTTAATTATTTTTCTTCTAAATAACGGTAAATTTATTGCACATTTATAATAAATAAATGTAAATGTCCTTTATTTTAAAACGAGATATATTTTTACGCTATTGTATTTGTTTTATATTTTATAAAATACAGAATTAACTTTGTTCCGGTTTTAATAATGTAAAGTTTGAGTTAAATATAGTAGGAATAAAGGAGTGCACAACACCAACCCCTCTACAAATTTGTTTATTTAAGTGATCCAGCGGGGTCATCTCTAGATATCGTAGAAGTTATATGTCATATTGAAAATGCCCTGATACCTTAAAAAATCATGGCTTTCTTAGTTATAGTTGGATTTTGTATTGAAAATATACTGGGACCTTAAATTACCATGGTTTAGTGATAATCGGATTTTGTATATAAATTACCAGGACCCATTGAGACACCCTCACTGTAGTCAGAAAAATTCGATGGCTTTTTAGTGATAGTAGGATTTTGTATTGAAAATCGCTCACTATAGTCTGACATAAATTCTACGATATCTAGAGATTACTTCGCTGAATCACTTTAAAAAAAATTTGAAGGGGGTTGGTGTTGTACGCTCCTAATGTGCGCTCCTAATTGTGCGCTCTTTTATACCTACTAAATATGAACATTTATCTATTTATTCCTTTCTTTTTTCACGTAAAATCTCGTGGAATTTTATTTAATCTTTTATTTAACTAAAATATTATACTTAAATAAACACGGTAAAGATTTTATTAATAAAAATCGCCATTCGTACATCTTTTTCACTATATATTTCGATAGCATCACTATCATAATCAGGTTACCTACATTCACGACGGATGAATAACTATACTATTTGATAATATATAAACAAATTATAAAATCTATAAATTTTAAATTATAAATAAACATTTTTAACAATTATTTTTTTTAAAAACAATTTTCAATAATCAATTATATTTAAACTTAAAATTATTAAAAATATGATTTTAATTATTTTTTTATATAATTATTTAACATAACTAATACATCAACATACAAAAACTTAATTAAAAACATTCAACACACACGTATTCACTGCATTCTGCACATTGATTTTAGGATTAAAGTTCTTCACATATCACACGCTCAAAACAATTATCAAAATTTTTTTGATAAGATTTTAAAATCAGACATTCCTAATTCTCTCATACAGACTTTATTGTGATCCTTAATATTGGAGACTCCCTTCGGTCGACAGTATTCTTGAACTCGAGTACAGAGATGACGGGAAGTCTCTCCAATGTATGTGACATTACACCCATTACATGTGAATTGATAAACGAGATCCGAACACAATCCAACCGGCGTTTGTGATTTACTAACAAACATATTACGTACTTTGCACGATTTTGAAACAATTCTATAATTCAATGTACCCAACTGTTTACCAATCTTTCTTTTGAAATCTTTATATCCTTCAGAATACGGCAATACCATAATATATTTTAGCTCATCTTGTTTGTTAGTATCAATATTCATTTTCACTACATCCTTCGACATATTAGTCAATTTACATTCATTCATACTACGATCCTTAGCATTATTCATACATTATTCATACATTAAACAACTTCCTTATAAAAATTAATTCTCGAAATAAATTAAAATTCATTTAAATTATTATATAACTAAGTATATGGGAATATTTATTTTCAATATTACCATTTATTCAGATTATTTTAGTCATAATCACTTTGTGTTAATATTAAGAACAGAGTCTTGATTTAAATTCGAACAAATATTAAATCTTTTATATTTATTTAATACCTAACACTGTTTATTTTCCTACCTCTACACTTGAATTTAAGTATATAAACAACTAATAAAGCTGGTGTCAGTGCTATTAAAAAAATGTATAAATTTATAAAATGTCAGAGAATACGCATAAAACTATAATACAAAACTTTAGTTTTTAACAAATGAGATTATAACATAATTCTGCCCAAACGAATTGCCTAGTTTACACAAACTGAGAAAGTGCAAAAATATACTATCCAACAATGTACAATTCTGCGAAGTTTCGAAAAGATTTATCAGCAAGCGGTTCATGTAGGTTAAAAATAGTATGATACATGTGTGAGTCTACTCATTTTAATTTTGTTACAGCGCTGCTGCATTGGTTTAGTTGAGTAAAAATTAAGCAATATTTTGTTAGATGAAAAACAAGTGATTCGGCTACTAATACATTTAATTACCTGAAAGGATTGAAAATTGGAAAGCATGACATAATATGAAAATTTGATATATTTGTAATGAAGCTGTAGAAATGAAACCTCAAATAGTGATAAATTGTCAAATTCTTACAATGGTTTTCTTTATCAATGGCTACACTTACCAACACATCATCAATGCAGACGAAACCGGTTTATTTTCTGATAAGATGATGATACAGTTCAATGAAGAAACATTTCATCATCCACTTGTTCTTCAACTTATATTATTCAAAGAAGATATAACATCAACGATTTGGTAAATTGACTAATAAAATTTTGATTTTTTTCCTACATATGTACTTTCATAAAGTTCAAAAGTTTTCTTAAGTATTTTATTCTCTATTTTAATTGTAATCTCAGCTCATATTAATAATTAGAATGATCGCCATTTTTATATTTCAAACGTTTTTCGTGTATAAATGCATAATTAAATTATATTATTCAGGCAAGTCATAATATAGGGTTTGCTGTAGACTCTTCAGAAGGTCTCGTTGTGCCTAAAATTCACGATGTCCAAAATAAAAACATTATTGAAATATCAAAAGAAATGAACAATCTAATTCAGAAAGCTAAAGCTGGTAAATTGTCAGTATCTGATCTATCCAATGGCACATTTACTTTGTCAAATATTGGAAGTGTAAGAATTTTCTATTTATAATATCGATTAAATGATTCAAGCAATTAACCATTTCCAATGGGAGTTAATTAACATATGCTAGTGGTAGACCCGTCCTAAGCAATTTGCAGCAAGTTGACATGTCATTATGACTGATATAAGTCGGGCGCTGTACAATATATAACTTGTTTATTAGAACTGGTAAAAATCATAATATTAACTCCAGTGATGGATTTATTTAATTTGAATGCCAATAAACATATTATTCAAAAAATATTTTCTTTTTTTATTCAGAGAAAGAATAAAAAGATCAAAATAAAAAGTTTTTAGAAATTATTAATATTTTCTGAAATAAAATTTTTCCAAATCTATATTTTTATATATTGACTTGAAATTATCGCTAAAAACGAAATCAACCGGAAAGCTTAAAAACCAGTTGAATGTAATTATTTCAGATACTATTTGTGATAAAAAAGGAATTCAGAAATTTCAATAATGCATAAAATATTGGCTCACTGTTGATTTATTATTTAACACATTTGCTGCCACACACAATTTCATATTTTTACCTGCAAGTTACATCGTGTCTAAGGGTTGTTTCTTGATAATTAAAATATTTGCATTGAGATCTCTCGTTTTTCAAAAACCTTTCTGAGAAGCCAAATATTTCTAGTTAGCATATATCCTCAACTAACACTCTAATACATCACTACAAAAATAATAATCGTTTTATGAGTTGGCGTAATAAATGAAGTATTATATACGAGTTATCTCGTAGTTGGCAACAGACGTGTTAAAGGAATTTGCAATTTTTCAGTGCAAAGCGAACATAATTATTTTATTTATTTTTTATCGGTGTTTTCAATAATATGTTTGAATTATTGGGTGTAACACGTTGATTGCTAACTCTGAGGTAAGTCGTACTTAGCCTTTCAGTCTAGGAGGCCGATAACGACTTATTTTGTTAGTTATATTATATAATTAAATCGAATTGTATTTTAAACAGGAATCCTGATTATTGCTGTGGCAGTCAATTAAAGAAAATTTATTAATCTTATTAACAGATTATATTTTCAAAATTTTATTAAATATAATCGTAGAAGAATAAAGAAATTTCGATTTTATATAGTTTTCATTTTATCCGCTATCTTATTAGAGGTTGTGATTTCTCGATAAATTAAACTTCTCGAGAAATCGAGAAACCCAAATCGCTTGTCTCGAGAATTCTCGAGAATTATCGAGAAATTCTGATAATTAAAAAAAATTAGATTGACCAATGAAAAACGAAGAAATAGGTTGTATTTAATACAAAATATTGTTAACTATATTTATTATTAAAACAATATTGATTTTTAGCAAAAAGAAAACTAAATTCATTATATTTTATTTAAAATTCTTATATATGGCATTACATTTTGTAATTTTAATGTAAAATAAATAAAAATCATTCAAAAAATATCAATGCTATAATATGTAATATATAATATTTAATAAAAGTTAACTTTAACTATATTTATTTATTAAAATAATATGTATTTATTTTTGACAAAAAAAAACGAAATTCAATTATATAAACAAAACGAAAACAAAACGAAACTCTTCAATATTTATTTTTAACAAATTAATAATTATCCGCTATCTTATGTATATCATTTTTTAAGTAACATAAATCAGATGAAATTTCATATTGTCTGATTTGTACAAAATGTTTTACAATTTTTTTTGGAAAACCTTTTAATGTAACCATGTCTTTCAGGTACAGCCTTTATCAATTGCCAGTTTAATTTATAGATAAATTTTTATAGATAAACATTTAAAACTTTTAATTTAATAAGAAATTTATAAATATTAATTCAGCGAATTTATATTTTAAATTTATCCTTAAATTATTAACATTTAATATTAGGTTATTCTAACTTGAATTATTTCTCTTTTTTTCCAGATCGGTGGAACTTATACGTCACCTATTATTCTATTTCCGGAAATCGTTATAGGTGGCATCGGAAAAATACAAGTAAATAAATCGTAAATTTCTCAATAAAGAATTACTGTTTTTTAATTTTCTAATTTATCAAATGATTTTTTATCTAATCTTACGGTCTCATTGAGCTAAACATAGATTTTGTCAATTAAGCACCAATTTTCCTCCGGCATTTAATGTGTCTCATATTTAATACATGTTTTGATGAATAACAAATCTCATGAAACATTTATTATTATGATAAAGATAATTTTGTTAAGGGAAATATTTATCGATTAAAATTTATCTTGTTTTCATGTTAATTCTCCATATCATAATAAAACATGAAATAATTTATACTAAAGTCGAATTTTCAATTTCCTTTTTGAACAATTCTTTTGGGTTAGTCTCGAAAAGTCAGTCGATGATCTTATATTTCCATTTTCCTCCAATATACTTTTAAACTCCTAAACATTTAGTAATGTGCTTTGTACGGAAAATATGGCAGATGAATTATTTTTTCTCAATCAAACTTATTTTCATTGTTTGTGGATTCTCCATTATCTTGATGAAATAGTTCACATTTGTCACTGTTATACAATACTTTATTTAATCTATCGGGTTGTCAACGGTATGTATCCGCAGTTATTGAATGATTATTATTTAACATATCTAAATAAGGTTATTCCATTTGTATCCCATTTAGACATTATAAGAGGTTTTTGAATGAATACTTGCTCTTGGTTAATAAGTCAGCCATTTCTCCATGTTCAATCCATTGGCGTGTCTTTTTTAATATATTATTTAATATCTATTTTTCATCTCTAACGATTCGAATTAAAAGTGGAAACTTTATATCTATATTAATAGTATTTGAGATTATGTTTTTATACGCTGTTTAAACTACTGTTATAGATTATATTCTATCAAAGGGGTGGGGAACCTGCGGCCTCCTGGAGCTTCATGTGCAGCCTCCGGCGCCTTTTCAAAATAAATATTAATTTATATAAAAAACCATGAATTTTGAGGTTTTGATGCATCCCGTCGAGTACAAAGAACGAAATATAAAAGTCAATCATTCACACCCATAAATACAAAACGTATGTAGATGAATAAATAAGATTATTGAGCACTCAATTGTGAAATGATGACTTATTTGCATCAATTTTTTGATTCAGAAATAATAAACATTTTCCAGAATATTTCGTACAGCTGCATTATTCAAATCTGGAGACTGATTTTAAACATTGTTTTAATTACTAACTGTATATAAACATAAGATTTAAAATGAAATTAATTAATGTTAAAATACTTTTTGACTGCGGCTCCATTTGGAGGCGACAAATTTAAATTTGGCCTATGGAAATAAAAAGATTCCCCACCCCTGTTCTATTACATTGGATTACTCTTGATATTAACCCATATAAATAATAGATTGATAGTAATATATTAATATTATCTGAATTTTCTACAATATTAAAAATTTATCAAAGATTTTTACTAAAATCTCCATAAGAGTCATACACATTCTACTCTGTATCCTTATTATCCTTATTTTACATCACTTTTTACCATTCTATTTTTCATTAAAATCATCAGAAATTTGAAATTCATCTTTTAATCTTTTAAAATATAATGTCAATTATATTTCCAGAAATTGCCTCGGTTCAATGATAAAGGCGAGGTCGTTGCAGCTCAAATTATGCAAATTAGTTGGACAGCTGATCATAGAGTAGTCGACGGAGCCACGATTGCTCGATTTTCTAATCTCTGGAAACTTTATCTTGAAAAACCGGAAATGTTTATAATAAATCATAAATAATAGGATATTGAATTTTCAAACGAAACAAATATGATACATATTAAATGGTTTTTGTTAAAATACATTTATTTTTTATTGAAATATTTAAAATAGAACAGACATTTTTCTATTTTAAATATTGTTTAGTGTAATTATTTAAATTATTTAATTGGTTAGTGATTAGAATCCTGTTGTTTTTTATAAAAAAATATTGAGATAAGATATTAATCAAAATATAACACGAATGTAGATAAGTGAGGTATTCCTGTGGAAAATTTCTCTCTCAGCACAGTGCATCTGATTATTATTATTATTATTATTATTATTATTATTATTATTATTATTATTATTATTATTATTATTATTATTATTATTATTATTATTATTATTATTATTATTATTAATGTTATTATTTATTATTATTATTAATATTATTTTTATTATTATTATTATTATTATTATTATTATTATTTTTCGATAAAAATATTTTTTAAAAATGATAAATTTCAGTCTTTTTTAAAATATTAATAAAATAATTTTAAAATAATTCCATAAATTTTATTTAATAAATGATATACTCAAAAACTTGTCTCTTCTTATTTTTGTTATTTAAACAAATTTCAGATTTTCTTTTAAAATATTTTTCAATAAAAATATTTTTTAAATTTAACAAAATTTCTAATTAATCTTTTAGAATCTTTCAACTTCCACATATCCCCCTCCTTAAGAAATATTTTAAGTTTTTCCACTTCTTTCAATCTTTTTACCATTCTCGTTTCTTAAGATATATCATCTGTCATGCACTTTCTCGATTACTTTATATGGTCCATCATATCTGTCCTGGCTTTTGTTGCGTTTTTCTAATTTTACTAACAAATTATACGTCAAATTTCCTCCTTGTTTGTTCTTCTTTTACCTGTTTTTCTTTTGACCCGTACCATTTTCCCCTGCTAATCTTTTTCCTGTCGTTTTTTTGTTTGGTTGCATTTAATGTAAATTCGACTTCTGGTACTATTTTGCTCAATCCGACTTCCTTCTGTCTCATAAAGTAGCATTTATCAGCTCTCGTATTGTCCTGAATTGCCTTTCTATCTCTCCATTTGTTTGGTGATGGTATTGATTCGAAAAACATAACTTAATATCAAGTTTCTTTGTGAATTCTCTCATCATTCCTGATTCAAACGCCTTCCCACAATCATCTCCTTTGGGCATCCAAATCTTAAAATCCATTTTTCTAAAATCGTTTTCTTTATTGTTTCCTCGTCTTGTCTTGTTATAGCTGTCAAGACTTGATACTTACTTTATTGGTCTATTATGCCCAATATATACTTCTTACGTCCTTCTTACGTCCACATATATCCACGAATATAATTTCAAACATTTCGGTTGATTCTAATTTTTAAACTGGTTCCTTTGTTGTAATTGTTATAGTCTTGGTTTTTTGACAAGTCTCACAACTTCGAATAGTTTCCTGAATCTGACTCCACAGGTTTTTTTCCAATATATCTATCTTTCATATAATCAGCTATCTTCTCGACTCCAGCATGACACAATAGTCTATGGATTTCCTTTATGGTTTCTTGTATCTCGTTTTCAGGTATTATCGTTTTCTTTCGTAATTATTCTTCCAAATTTATTTGTTTATTGGTGCTTCAACCTTCTTCTCTGATCGAGTCTAGTAATTTAGTTTTTATCTTTCCTTTCTTAGCTTCTTCGTGAGCCATTTGACTTCAACACACGTTTCACATTTAGTTCTGGACACCATTTCTGCATTTTGGTGATTAACACCCTTTCTATATTCACTGATTATATGCAAACTGCTCAAATAATTGATCCAGGTTTGGAATTGTGAAGTAACTGGCTTCTTGGTTGTTATCATAAACGTGATCGCCTTGTGGTCTGTCCTTAGCGTGAATCTCCTTCCGTAGAGATGCTTCTGTAGAGTGGTTAAAATGAATACAAAAAAAGTATACTGCCAGTAGTTCTTTCCTTGTAATGCAATATCCTTTTTCATGGCTCGTTATCGAGTATGATCCATACGCAATTACTCTCTCCTTTCCATATTTATCTCTTTGTGAAAGCACTGCTCCAATGGTATCAAAACTGGCATCAGTATCTAAAATGAACTCCTTTCCCAGATCCGGAAAGCATAGGATCGGTGCCGTTGTGAATGCTAACTTCAATCCCTCCAATACGTTATTCGTTCTTTCAGTCCATTCCAGTTTTTTGTTAGTCGGACCGCTACATAATTGTTCTAACATCTTTGCTTTCTTTGCATACTCACTGATGAATTTTCTATAATAATTGCTAATGCCTAGAAAGCTTCGAAGTTTCTTTACGCAACTTTGCTTCCCAAAGTTTGGTATAGCCTGAATCTTAGAAGGATAGCTTTTTGCTGATTATGTGTCCTATGATTCTGATTTCTTTCTGTATTATTTGACACTCTTCTGGGTTAATCTTTAGTCCTGCTTCTTCGATCGTTTTTAATACTTCACTGAGTATTGATAATTTTTTTCTTTATTATTCGAATAAATCAGAATGTCATTCAAATACACTATTGCTCAATTTATTTTGCCTATTATCTTTGTCATCATTTCCTGGAACGTACCTGGTGCTGCAGCAATTCCGAACGGCATTCTATTGAAACAGTATTGCCCTTTCTTTGTTGAGAATGCTGTTTTCTCTTGCGCTTCTTCGTCTAAGTCCACTTGGTAATATGCATTACCAAGATCGATTGAACTAAAATAAACGGACCTTCTAACAAATCTAACATCTCGTCTATGTTTGGCATTCAGCTGTCTGGAATCCAAGCATAGTCTAATATCTTTTTTCTCTTTTTCATACGCAGATTAACGGCGTGTTCCATGAGGAGTTGTATTTCCGCATAATCACGTTTTCGTACAAATTTTGTATTGCTTTTTCAATTTTTGTTTCCAAATTCAATGGTTGACGATATGTTTGTATGTTTATCGTTCACCTTTTGTAATTATCTTATGTTTTACTAAATGCATTCGACTCACATCCCATTTATCCGCCATAAACACGTTTCCACTGTTCGTTATTATTTCCTTTAATTTACTATCCTCATTAATCTTTAGATGTTCCAACGTTCGAGTCAATCGTTCTCCATCTTTTATTTGTCTGCAGAATTTTGCTTCAATGTTACAAATATAGTTCTTGTCTTTTTCACTAGATTCGCTATCTTTCTTTTTTGCCAGCCCATATCCAAATATATCTTGTTTTTCTACACCTCCAATCACCTCTGGTGTCACTTTATCCGCCACAATGAATTTAACTTCCTTGGAAATATCTCCAATAGTTACTTTAACCTTTGTTCTTCCAATTGTCTCTATCGTACTTTGTTTGCACATCGTAACTTATTGTGGCTTCTCATCAATTGTTGTCCTCGTAACTTGTTAAAACAGTTCACACTAATTACGTTTATTCATGCTCCGGTGTATAATAAACAGTCGAAAATTTCCCCATTCATCATTACTGTTACACTAGGTCTTTCCTGTAGCTTGTTATATACAATTTCTACCCCCTGTCCCGTTTCTATTGTTCCAATTCTTTCCACTTCCTCTTCAAACCTTTCTCTCCTTAGGAACCTGTATACTTTCTCACTTACCTTTCCTACATTCTCCCATTTTTCTACCCCTTGAGGATATTCCATCCACTTTTCTGTTAGTATATGGCTCCAACCAACTCCTCTACTGGTGGAGCCCTGTTATTTGCGTACGTTCTACTAAAATTATCTTCATTTGTCTCTACGCACGATTCCATTTCCCTTTCATCTTCGATTCCATTAATCCGGCTGTATCTGTTTCCTGACGATCTTTGTTTCTCTATCGTTTTCTTGTAACTCGACTTTGTATAACATTCTTCAGATCTATGACAATTTCTGTTGCATCTTTTACACCGTATTTCTTGACATAACCTTCTTATATGGCCTTCTTTCCCACAACCAAAACATCTTGGCACTTGTTTTATCAGGACAATTCTTACTTATATGTCCGCACGTCCAGCACTCTATCTTACTTCTTACTGGACAGTTTATTTTTGTGTGGCCTATTTTTGGCATAGCCAGCATTCTGGTTCTTCTCGTCGCCTGCCTTCTTCTCTTTCATGTTTCTGCTTGTACTGTCCTCTTCTCTGTGGATCATGATAGACCACTCTTGCATAACTTTTAATAGCGTTTATCTGATCTCTCTGCCTAGTCCAATTTATCCATCAGAATTAATGTTTCCTTTATCTCCTCTGTGGTTTTTATTTTCCGCAATATTATTTCTTTCTCAACTTCTTTATTCTCAGCACATACTATCAACATCTTTGCTGTTATTTTCTCTTTGGTGAATTCTTTATTCTCAAACAACCTGTCGACAAGGTCCTTCACTTTTTTAAATATGTTTCAGTCTCTTCGCGTCTTCTTTTATAATTCAATAAACTTTCCATATCTTTTATTACGTCTCTTTCGTAATCAAATGCCATTCGTAACCTTGCTTGAAATCCTTCTACTTTTTAACTGTCTTTGCATATTTCTCCAGTAGATCCTCGTCTATCATACATGCAGTCAATCTTTCCTGTTCTTTTTTATTGATACCTTTAGCATCGAAATAAATCTCGCATCTTCTAATGAATTTCACCTTGACAGAACACATTTGATAACAATCTTTCGGTAATCGCGTCGGTGTTTACCGCTGCCACCATATTAGGATTTTCATCCATTTGAACATTAATATCTGTTTTCAAATCACTAAATAATTCCATAAATTTTATACTCAAAAACTTGTCTCTTAACATCATCCCAAATATTTAATATAAAAGTTAAATTATTTAAATACATTCAAAATCCCAGTAGACTGGGGACTTTGAATATTAATTATATGATTTAAAGATCCAATTAACAATGCCTCGAACGCTACTCATTCCCAGTAATTACTCAAATTCCGACAAGATTTCAAAATCAAAAATACTTATTTTTTTTACTGGTGTACTTCCTACAATTATCACTAATGTGAGTCAGTCCATTCCGTCGGCAATGCTCCAGAACTCGAGTGCAAAAATGACGGACAATCTCTTCAATATATGTGGCATTACACACATTACATGAAAATTGATACACGAGTTCTGAACACAGACCAACTGGAGTTGGAGACTTATTAGTGAACATCCTACCAACCTTGCAAGCCGTTTAAATAATCCTAAATATAGTATTATCTACATGTTTAGGGATCTTATGCCGGAATAAGGTAATACCAACACATTTTTGATCAGTGCTTAGATCGATTTTTTTCACCTTCCGAACTTGACAACATATTAACTTCAACATCAAAAATAGGATCATAATAAGAATCCCGAAGAAGACTGTTAAACGGTCGAAATATATAGCAATGTTATATTTTAATATACTTAGTTGGCGATTTTCTATTATTATTATTATCATTATTATTATAAAATAATGATTTCTTAGTAGCAGCATTAATTAAATGTTAAAAATTAAATGATAATTTAAGCCTTGGTTGAAATTGAAATGGACTATTCTTTCAATTTATTAAATATATACTTCGCAGCAAATTTTTTAAAAGTGGAATCATTAATAAAATATACTTCTAATAAATAACTATCTAAACAATAAACAGCATTATTCATAAAATGTAATATTTTGATCTAAGATAGGTCTTGATCACTGAATTAAAAAAATCACATTTCTTATTTAGTTTCTCCAAGATATGGAGTTCTATATATTTTTTTAAAATGAGCAATCGGTGGGGGTAAATATTTGTTAACACTTAGCACGTGGTATATGTCGCGTCACCGAGATTTTGTATAGAAATATTAGTTTTTATGTGGTTGTACAAATTACTATTTAAAGACCTTTATTGGATTACTGTTAGGGATGAACAAAATAATTCTTTGTTGTGAATTAGCTGATCTATATATCCCTTTTGTAAGTTATACATTAGTGGTTAATTTAGAAAATTTCGTCTGAGATATATGACATCTTAGACGAATTTTTATTTGCCTTCCGAAAAGATCCATGTTTCTAAAAACAATAAAATGATTTTTTTCATATTCAACTAAGTATTCTTTCAAGATAATTTCAAAACAAATATATAAAGAATTATTTTTCAAACCGGATCAAGAATCAACTGTTGAAGATGAAGAAATCCGACAAGCTCAAAGTAAATATTTCGAAGAAGCACTTTGAGTAAGACTTTGTCAACAAGTTTTTGCTTAATCGAGGTATTAGAAATGTGTCCATCATTTTAGACATTTGAAGACAAACATAATAATCTTTTCTTACCACTGACCACAAAAGTCTTCTTTCTTTAAACTCAGAAACCACACGATACTAGTAATGTTCCTTGTCACAGAACAAGAATTAAAAATAACTAAATAAATTGTTTTTATTAATGAATACAACAATAATGGATATATCGAAATATAAATGAATGGTTTGTATAAAAATCCAAATAATGCAGTAAAACTGTATAAAAATAATAATAATAAAATGTAAAATTATCTTTCATTCCATTTAATATTAAGAATATTTTTTATTTTGTTTAAATCGGTAACAAATTTAGAATGAATTTAATTTAAAAAAGTTTTTATAATTGAAATGAAAATAGGAAACATGGAATTCACTAGACTGAGAAAACTTTTAAATTGACAAATTTTCGTTGTCTTTTGAAAAATTAATTGAAAATGATTAATTCATTAATAAATGTTTTCAATTTGTCAATCTGATTTCAATTACTTGTTCAGTTGATCTTTTTTTTATCCGATATCTCAACTTTCCAGTTAATTCTTAAAATTTTTTAAATTACATTTTACGTAAATTTAAAAATTTTCCCCCGTATTACTAAATAGTTGTTATTATTATTGTGCAGTATCATCATTTTCCAAATTCCTAAAAATGTTTTAAATTAAGGTGGAATTTAATAAAACGCTAGAAAAACCCTCTAATTGCATTTTCTTATAATTAAAACATCTCTGAATAAACATTTTCTGCCATAATTTTTCTCGGTATGTGTATTTTTTACGGTTGTTATGTGTAGTGTATATGTGTTTGCATTTTACTTTTCTCATCAGAATTATTTTTCGCCTTTATAGTAAATGTCCCTAATTGTTTTGTTTATGAATTTTCAAAATTTGTTTTTGAATGATTAATTTAAAATTGTTATTTATTTCTCTATCCAACCTCATGATGACAATGAACTTATCGAAATATATACGGAGCACCTGCAATGTTAGGAAAAAATGTAGACCTTATTGATCTATTAAAAAACGATCCAAGAATACCAGAATTTTTATCTCTTCGTTGCATTGAAGACGTACTCAAGAAAATAAAAATTCCATAACAACTGATGTTTTTTGTTATTTTATTTTTATGTTAGTTCTCGTAACGAGAGGTTATTGGAATTCGGCTCCACCTGTAGTGAAGCCTGGTCATGTAATAAATATATATATAAAATTTTACGAAGATCAATAAATTAAAGGGTCTTTCTAGACAATGTTATTTTCATGGTAAGGTGTTGTTTTCTTTACTCAAGACATTTTGGAAGTTACTATAAAATTACCTGACATGCTTTCAAGATCAAATAATATAACATAAGTATTGAGTTTTACGGACATCTTGAGAATCTGAACATTCACGAAAGAGTCTTACATATCAATGACAGAGTATTTGACTTTATAAAATGGTTAATTGAAAGAAACTGAAAGGTTCTAGTTAATAATGATGTTAAAATATGATGTGAGTTAGGGAGTGAGCTCTAATCAGGATGTGTAATGATATCCAATACATCACATTATTTTGATGAGTCGAGAACTTTGACTCAGGCATATCTCCATTCTGGTTAAAGATTAAAAAATTGTAGTAAAGAAGTGAAGAAACTGAAATCAAAGTGGAAAAGAATGCAAAAGAGAAAAGATAAAGTTTTTATTGATTAATAACAAATTCGTTTATAGATCAAGTGAATTTATTAAAGCTGTATTAACAAGATTTCAGAGACTGTAAAGTGTAATATTTATCTAGGTTACTTGTGTTGAGTCATTCTTTTGATCAAGAGAAGTTCAAAAACAACAACCATTACAAATTGTTCAGGCTAAGGTACGACAATGGTTTTGACATTGTTGATCAGTTTTACCTGACTTCTCAATACTATACCACCATTGAAAAAACTAATATAAGAAAAGTATGTTATTTTAGTTACACATATTTTTATTATTTAATTCTTTAAATTTTTATTTAATATCTAGGAAAATGATCTCATTTATAAAATAAACCTTTCATCATTTGCACTAAATAATTTAATTTATAATATAATTCAAAGTGTAACTAAATTTTTGATCCTCTTTAGTATTATTTCTTTTCAATTTGTCTCAAAAAAGAATGCTCATCATTTTTTTAAATAGTCAAAATAATTTTTAGCTTTAAAGATAATGAACGGAATCCTACAATGAAGGACCTCCACTCGCTTTGCAAAGAAATTGTTTTCAAATTCACAGTGACAAATTTTTCAATGATTAATTAATTACAATTTATTACTATGCCAGCAATCATTAAAGGCATTTATCAAAAATTTGTATCGTACTCCATCAATTACTAAATTAAATTAATTACTACAAGTTCCAAATAAAATAATTATGCAAAACTCTCTTAACACAATTCTTCGAGAAATAATATAAATGACATTCTTCATTATAAATTTTTGTCTTTTCATAATAATATTGTCAATTTAATTAAATTTGATGTATTCAACTTTAATTATGCTTAAAGAAATATAAAATGATCTTATTATTCTTTTGGATAGATTCCAAAAATGTTTCATTTAATCAATTTTGTAATATATAAAATAATAATAATAATAATAATAATAATAATAATAATAATAATAATAATAATAATAATAATAATAATAATAATAATAATAATAATAATAATAATAATAATAATAATAATAATCTAACGAAAAGCACCAAATCCAATATATATATTTTACTACAATATATTTCGACAGAATCACTGTCATCTTCGGGTAGAATTGAAATCAAACTAAATCAATATAAATTGCTCTTTTTTTAAACTAACTTTTTTTAACTAATTCATTAATATTTTTAAAATTAATTTCGCTAAAAATTTACAAAATTCTGTTTTTAAAAATTATAAAAGTTTTAAAATTTTTAAAAATTTTAAAACCCACAAAAGTTGAAATCAAACAAGATTCTAATAAATTTTCCACAAAATTGTGTTTACTAATATTAATCAATTGCTTCAGTCGATAGAGATCAGGAACGGAGATGACGGACAGTTTTTTATTAAAAATTTATTAGAATCTTGTTTGATTTCAACTTTTGTGAGTTTTAAAAGTCTTAAAAGTTTTAAAAATTTTATAATTTTTAAAGTTTGAATATAAAAAACAGAATTTTGTAAATTTTTAGCGAAATTAATTTTAAAAATATTAATGAATTAGTTAATTAGTTTGTTTTAAAAAAGAACAATTTATATTGATTTAGTTTGATTTCAATTCTACCCGAAGATGACAGTGATTTTGTCGAAATATATTGTAGTAAAATATATATATATTGGATTTGGATAGCTTTCGGTAGTTTAAATCGATGCCATTATTTAGCGATTGTTATAATAATAATAATAATAATATATAATAATAATAATAATAATAATAATAATAATAATAATAATAATAATAATAATAATAATAATAATAATAATAATAATAATTATTATAATAATAATAATAATAATAATAATAATAATAATAATAATAATAATAATAATAATAATAATAATAATAATAATAATAATAATAATAATAATAATAATAATAATAATAATATTATAATAATAATAATGATAATATATAACACTTTAAACACATAAAAATTTATTTTACAATTTGTTAATTGTTAATAGGAATAAAATGAATTTTATTAATTAAATAGTTAGTCTTATATAGTTAGTCTTAAATATTGCCTTCTTCGTAAATTTTTTTTTATTATTTACTGCATTAATAATTTATTAATTTATTTTCCATACTATAATTACTAATATCCGATTGGCTGTTATAATTTTTGTTAAATAAATTCTTTATTTAAAATTTTTAGCTAGATTCCTATTTTCTAAATATATAAGTATTAATTAAAAAAGTGATATTTGATTTAACAAATTTTCAGCCAATTTATAAATCCAGTGGGCCTTGACTAACCTTTAAAAGTGGGATTTGATACTCAGAAGCTCTATATATATATATATATATATATATATATATATATATATATATATATATATATATATATATATATATATATATATATATATATATATATATATATATATATATATATACAAACACACATACATGGTCTTCCATGGGAGGTTCTTCAACTAATGGAGTTTTTATAAATTAAGAAAAGTAAACAACATTAAATAAACTTTATTTAAAAGTTGTTTAAATATTATTTGTTATGT
Source organism: Schmidtea polychroa (assembly GCA_959609185.1). Classification (NCBI taxonomy): domain Eukaryota; kingdom Metazoa; phylum Platyhelminthes; order Tricladida; family Dugesiidae; genus Schmidtea; species Schmidtea polychroa. The sequence goes on along the minus strand of CAUHTR010000824.1, from coordinate 46,509 downwards.
ATATTGTTTTTTAAATTTTAAAATAGAGCTTAATTGAAATTCTTTCTATTGATTTTGATTTATTTGGAGAAATTAATTTGTGTTACAATTTAATTTTCTAACTGACACAATAAAGCGGTTTATTTAAAAGCTTGACTATGAATCAGTAAATATATCGATGTTTTTGATATATATCTATGGAAAATAAATCAGTGGTGAAATTTGAAAAAAAGTTAAATATATAGATATATAGATAATTATGTTTTTATTAAAAATGTGAAGTGCTTTAAATTATTAATTACCTCAATGAAAAGAAAAACTTTATTGAAATAAAAGTTAACCGAGAAAATTTTTAATTATCCATATTTTTATCAGATTATAATTTCATCTATTTCTCTCTTAATTCCATTTTAATTATTTCAGTTTGTTTTTAATTACCCAAAATGATTTTCAAAAAAAAGTTTATGGGATATTTATAACAGAAATTTGAGTTAGAATAAAACAAATTATTCATTAAAATTGCAATTAATATTTTCTATCCAATTAAAATTGTTGAAAACATTTTTCAACTTTAATATTTTGTAAAACATTTTAAAAATTATTCTTTATACGAGAAGAATTCAAATTGAAAATATTAAATTAATAAAATTAATTAATCACATTCCCATAAAATGTTCAATGTAAATTAACAGAATATTACATTAAATGTGTCTAATGTTGAGGCAGTCTAACGTAGAATGTGTAAACAGATGTCCGCATGATATATTTATAGAGGTGAAAATTGTACACAAAAAGTGTTTTTGTAATATCAGTTTAATAAAACGCTTAATTTTTTTTGTACTCATTTCTCCTTAATTCTGATGTAATATTTTCAAAAAATGTCTTTCATTAATATTTCTTTTTTCATAAATTTTGTAAGACTATATTTCAACAAATTCTAATTTATGATACATTTTTTTACATCATTTATCAAGATAAAAAAATTTTCAAATTATTTGCATTTAGAAATAAAACGGAATTTTAAATGCAAAAATTAATTAAAAATTTGAAAAATTGAAAAATAAATTTTATCATTTTTGCTTAGAAGGAGAGAGCATGAGCAGGTAAAAAGCGAAAATTTAAAGACAAATATTGTAATTTAAATTAATGGGGTTCGCACAAGAATGAAAATTTTTTTAGAAAATAAAGTCTTCGTGTTTGACAGGTGAAAAATCCTTTGGTCTGACTGCGGCTTAGCAATAAAAATTAATGTTAATTAATTTAGACGCCAAATATAGATTGTGGCCTAAAAGGAAAGTAAAATTAACTAAATTTATTATTGTGGTCGAAGATATAAAAAAATATTACTTGATAAGCGATCATTAAAGAAAATTTAGCGTTTGAGTCAGTTATTGCAGTCAGTTAAGTGTTTGTGTAGTGAAACATTTAGTTAGAGGTAATCTTTCTTCAGGTTATTTACCTTATCAAGATGGACCTTCGATTATTGAATTGAGAAATTATTTTATTGAAAATAAAGCTTCATTGGGTCTTTTGTTTTGATATAGTATCATATGAAACCAGATTATAACTGCAGCCCCATTGAAGTTTTTCAAATCTTCTTATTTTAAATAATTTATTTTCCGTTATTCCTTTATTCCTCATTTTCAGGTTCTTCTCAATTATTATTTAATGCTAATCTCAAAATCCTCTTTCTATATAATATTTTTATAACATGCGTTGCGTTCAGCCCGGTTCGACCATATGTGGTTCGGGCCAAACCAAGAGGACACATTATATCCGAACCGAACCTTTCGGCCCGATAGGTCGAACCGCCCCTGTCAGGTAACCACTTTGTCCATTATAAACAAAAAGAAAAAATCCAGTATTTATTTTACTGCTTTTAATCTTTTTGCATTCCACTTATTTATATAAATCTTTTGTTTGTTTTTCTTTTGTATATAAAATATTAAGTTTATTTTAACTATACTTTTTTAAAGTAATTAATTAATGTTTGTTTTAAAAAGGTTTTTATGCTTCTGAACCCTTCTATATCCCTTAATATCACACGCATTCCCATATGGTTGCCATTGGGTTTCGATTTTATTATCAATAATTTTATTGATTAACTTTATTAATTAATTTTATTTATTAATTTTATTGATTAATTATAGACCTATATAATTCTTTGATGAGTGCTATTTTATGTTTTAACTGAAGACTTTCTGATTTGCGTATAGTTTTGTTCAGTTATGGGTTTTAGAGTAAAGGAGTTTGCTGAAAATATTAAGTAGAAATTATTTTCATTTACACATTTGGAAAGTCAGAATTTGACTTAGAAAAAAAGTAGAAGCAACTTGATTAAAGGCGCATATTGACGAGGGAAAAGAATGGTTGAAGGATATTGAGAATGAGCTCGAAATGGATGAATTACATTTTCTTGATAAACTCTACCTAATACTTTTCAATTACAATTTTATAAATGTGATTTTGGCAGTAAATACTGAAAAATGTTGATTTACTAATACATTTTTAGTAGAGAAATAAATAATAAAAAATTCTAAGAACCAGATAAAGTAAAGCAACAGAAAAACATCGAAGACGAATAACTAAATTTTGGATTACTAGTAGAGGATTATGGGATTTATTCACCAAAATCTATTAAAAGCAAGGTCGCATTTGAGAAATTTCAAAATATTTTAGAATATGTCTTTTCATGTCAAGCTAATTATATTTCACGTTATCATCGGAGGAAAAATTATTCGATAGTAAATAATTATTTCATTATGACATAACTGTGAAGCAGTGAAATCACCAGGGAATGCTTGTTTCATTATTTATGAAAAAACGAAATCTCCTCGGATCACAGGAAGCGATTCATTTATTGAAAACAAAATATCATCAGAGAATTATAATAGAAAGCAGGTTAGAAAATATACAATTATAAATACACTTATTCCAAGATATTGTTCATTATGCAAATATAATGTCAGTGTTATGATCATAACCAATGATTCACATATTAAGATTACTTGTTTCAATTTACCGTTGGGGGTGGCCCTTACCTTGTTGGTTATGCGCATCTGCAATTGATACCAATCTAAATATTTATCTAATGAATATATCACAATTGTTTACAATACTATTAAGATTATAAAAAACAAATCAAATTATAAAATTATAATAATAAAAGTATAAAAGAATTCCGTAAATTTTATTTTAACAGAAATAGTATTCACAAAAGATTTGGTAATCATTTATATTTCGTAAATATCATAATACTTAATAAATATTAATAATAATAATAATAATGATAATAATAATAATAATAATAATGAATAATAATAATAATAATAATAATAATAATAATAATAATAATAATAATAATAATCCAATATCTTGAAATTCATACTCAATGTTTACAAGTTTACAGATTATATGTAACCAAGCTAATTTGCAAGCGATGTGATTTCCAGTGTACCAGGGAAAGTATACAATAGAGTTGAATCAGCAATATTGTATACTTACCTGGCGCATAGTACTGATGAGACCAAAAAGCTCGAAACTAGTCTACTATTGGGATTTTCACTGGGTATCACAAAGCTTGTGGTGTTTATTTTAATAATAATAATAATATTAATAATAATACTAATAATATTTGAAAAACGCCAACTATTTTAAACAACACCGCGCTCTATATTTATGACTGGTTATCAATCTTTTCAGGTCACAAATCCTGAAAATAAGGAATATTTGCAAAAGTAATTGTTTTCAAACTTTATTAAAATATTTCAAATAAAAGATTATCTAAAACAAAAACAATATTAATATTAATAATTATAATAATAATAATAAATTTCTTAGTTTCAAGATTGACTGGACTTTTCATAGAAAATTTATTATTAAAAATTCTTTAATATGAAATTTTTAAATAATAAAAATGATAAATTATTAATATTTAATATAAAATTGATAACATTTAAACAAATGCTAGATAATAACTAAGAACATTTTCATATATCAACTATCATTGGAAGTTAAAAAAATTTAATTAATGTAATTTATTTACCCCGTTCATCACGACCCCGACTAGTGTGGATTCGTTACATTGCTGATTGACAAATTAAAAAAAAATATTGTCTAAACACTGGCCTTGACGGGTGCGAGAAATCGTCGTAATGAGTGATTTGAGTCATAATGAATCATATCCACATGTACATACGTAATTAGACAAGAACGTGCTCACTAGTATGTATTGTAGCTCTTCGTTTTGGTATATTATTTAGTGTAGGCTTAGATGCTATTTCAAACACAATAATGTTAATTAAATTGATTGCATAATGATTACATAATTATTTTTGAGCCCTTCGCAGTTTTTAGAATGTAAAAAAGGCAAAGTGATAAATCGGTTAAAAAAATTCGCAATGGAAAAAATCTAAATATTATTGAAATGATAGAAAATGGTGGTAAATTTAGAGCTATAGAAAGTGAGTTTAAATTGGCTGAGTTTACAATGCGATCAATTCTGAGACAAAAAGATAAAATTAAAACGGATGGTGAGAGTGTTACTCTAATTACAGCGACAAAAGTTCCACGAACCAGAGGTGAAAAGTTTATTTTAGATTCAGCAAATTGAATATTAGGTTACTGATGGGTGTCGTTATCATTCTTGCTCCAATTTCGAAAGAAAAATGATGATGATATTATTAATATACCAATAATCGAAATGCAATGCCAGATGACGAGTCTGATGATCAAACAAAATCAGAGCCAAGGACAATTCAGTGAATTGATAATAACAATTGAATCGAAATGATCTCAAAACATATCTGTGAAACATCCTCTTTCTGACTCTTGTGTTGTTGTATTTTTTCCGAATGGCATTTTCCATATAGAACATTGTCCAAATGTATACAAAAGTCAAATTTATTACTATTAATAAACTTTATAAACTTTTTAAAATACAACATAATCATAATGAAAATGTAGAATTTATTAATAAAATGGATAGAGAATCTGAATCAAAAGCACATTCCTATTAGTACTCAAATCATAATGAATAATCACTTGGTCTTTGGGATCATTTAAAATCTTAACATGAAGGAGAAGCATTTAAAACAAGCAAAAGGTTGGTTTGTTTGGTTTGGAAAACGATCAAATTTTCATAATCTTAAAATGATCAGCGATTTGACTAATGCAGACGTAGAAAATATTCAATGGAGTTCCGTGAAATTGTAGAAAGGGGAAATTAGCCACAAAATTTAATTTTAATTTGTATGAAACTGGACTTTATTGAAAACGAATGCCAACACGTACATTTATTTCCATTTAGTAGTAGACTGCTTCTGGTTTTAAAGCATCCAAGGACATCTAACTCTCCTTCTCGGTGGAAATGCATCCGGAGAATTAAAATTGAAACCTTTGTTGATCTACTAATCAGAAAATCCTCGTGCCCTTAAAGGTTATATTAAAAAGAATTTACCAGCTTTTTGGCGAAGTAACCGTAAGGCTTGGATGACACGGAATTTATTTATGGACTTGTTTAGAACGTTCAAGGATATTGGAGTTGAACCTTGATCTCTTCTGGCATTGTACAACGCACCGGGACATCCTCTGGAACTTGAGACATTGTGAACTAATTTCTTTTTGAAGTGGTATTTTTACCTCCAAATACCACTTCCATCTTAAAGCCTATGGATCAAGACGCAATAGGTGCCTTCAAAGCTTATTATTTAAGAAAAACGATGTGTAAACTCTGAAGAATCTGATGGAGGTGATAGAGATGCCATGCGGCTTTTGTCTAAACAATTTAACATTATGAAAGCTATCAGAAACATTAACGAAGCGTGAAATGAAGTCATTCAATCGTGTATGAAGGGTGTTTGAAAAAAATTGCTTAGTGAAATTGTTGAAGTTCACTGCTATTATGAAAATGATATTCAAAATATTATCGAAGATCTTGATAAAGATAGTATCACACAACCTAACCCCTGACTAATGAAAAGCTGCAAGAAATGGACTGCCATACATATCTAGAAAATGACGTCTCCGAACCTGTACCCGTGCAAAATTTAACTGTTAAAACCATCGAAAAAGCCCTATCTCTTCACAATCAATGCATAGAGTTGTTAAATGAGAATGAGAGTGCTATTAAACGTGGGTGTAATACATTACTTGACGGTTATCGGGAAAATTTTACGCAATAAACGTAAAAAAGCCAAACAAGGGAATCTAGATTCCTTTTTGAGACGTGGAACAAAATGAATAAATTAATAATTATTTGATTTTTTATTATTAATGTTTATTTAATAAATAAAGTGTTTTTTGAGTTTTACAATTTCTTTATCATCTTGGACATTTTTTAAAAAAGATTATTCTGCATAAAAACATTTGAAAAATATTTAGATCATTATAAAAGATTAATGTGAATTTTTATCAAATTTCTAGCCATGTAAGCATCTGAATGTAGTTCAACAAATGTCCTATATCGCCTTGGGATGCAAAACCTTTTGCAAATTGGCATTTTGTAAATTTTAATAATTCATTATCATTAATTTGATTTATAATTGAAATATGATGTTTTAAAAAGTTTTATTATCATAATTTCCATTTTATATTATTATTATTATTATTATTATTATTATTATTATTATTATTATTATTATTATTATTATTATTATTATTTTCTTCTTGTTATAATTACTATCATTGTAAATATTAATGTCAATATTATTTTTATTATTATTCTTCTTATTATTTAAATTTTTAAACTTTATTTTTGATGTCTTCAAATATAATAATTAATTTAATTAAAAACTTTAATAATATATTTAAAGAAAACAATTGTTGTAATATAATAAATTAGTTATATATAAATTAGTCTATTTTATTAATTTCGTAAATGTAAAATTATTTTAAAATTTTAAACACTATTTTCTATTTATATGCAAAAACTTTTAATGTTATACGGATTTATTGGAAAATTTTCCAAATCTCAAAATATTTATTGTTTCGATTATTATTTTTTAATGTTGAATTAAAAAAACTCTGTAACTTTGTAATACTTTGAAGAAATTATTTGTTAATTAATTACTTTTGCACAAATTATTTTAATAAATTAATTTCAATTTCGGTACTTTAAATTTTCCACTTAAAATTTTTGGCAATTACAAATTTCATATTCAAAATTTCTTTACATTTTTATTGTTTTATTATTTTTCACTATTTCAAATTTATTTTCAATATAATTTTCAATAAATAATAATTTTTTTTTCTGTTGAATACGGAAGTGATATATTGTTTAAATTGTGAGTGTAGACTTTTTTACTGAATTCATCAAAATTTGAAACGCATGAAATATTTTGATAAATTAAGTAAATTTTAAATTATTTTTTAATCAATCGAATTTTCCCAAAATTATGACAAATTGTGGATTTAGAAAAATACATAAATTAATTCACCAAAATATGTTTCCACTTGATTTGTCTTATAAACAAATCAACTTATTTTCGGCAATTTGACATTCATTTTCATGAACTTTACTACCAAATAGAGAAATAAAATGCAATGAGAAAATTCCAAATAATTTATCAAGCCATATTATTCGTACGTATTGACACAAAACATAATAAAATCTTTGTAACGGATGTTAGGATATCAATTAAATCTACAACGAAATCCATATATTGAATCCATTCGTAATATTTCTGTAAATATTTATTCCACAAATTAGTAAAGTTAGCTTTGAAAATATTTCTTTTGTAGTATTTTATAATCTTGAAAAAAATTTATTTAGAAAATTAAATAAAATTACTATTTAAAAAAATTAATTTTAATTGATAAATGCTAATAAAAAAATAAAATTTATTTTTTTAGTGATCAAAAACAAAAATCACTTGCACTTAAAATTTATTAACATGCACACTTAAAAAACACCACCCCCCTCACCAAAGCAATTAGCATTTAGTGAGCATGTCATTATAACTTATATAAGAAGGCCAAGTGCTATACAACATATAACTTGTTTATAGAACTTCCTACTTATTAAAGATCATACGACGTACTTTGCACGTCATATCGACATTTTCTAAAGATAGCCGTTAAACTGCATAGAATATTACTCCAGCATAAGTGATTAAAAAGTTTCTATAGTCATTTGATAAACTGTCCTAAGAATTTGAGAACATTCTCACTGATCTATTGTTTTTTATCAATAAAAATTATAATTAATTTCATTCATTGCCTTTATTTGTGATCTCAGAATAATGCTCATATTATATATATATATATATATATATATATATATATATATATATATATATATATATATGTGGAACTATAATAGATTAACTCACATAGATCTGCTGAAATCTACATAATAGAAAATAAAATCGACGATTAATTTAGGAATTCACAAATGGGTTTGGGATAGAGTAAATTTATTGAGGGCAACAAAGTAAAATAGTTTATTGAAGAATGTATGGAAGGTTATGAAAAGCGCATAAAACAAAGAATGGAAAAATAAATATATAAAATTAAAACCCAGAAGAAAAATAATTATTTTACTTTTAAGTTGTCAATTTATCATAAATTGACCACATATTAATAGACGATGATATTGGATCATATACACTACCGTAAATTTTGTATGTATCACGTCCATAAAATAATAACCTTTCAATCATTTATTTTAAATAAAACACTATCTTTTTGCAATATTATTAAAATACACAATAAATATGAGTAGTTTTTTCAATGTCAAATATTGAGATTTTTAGAAGAACAGATTTGAAATTTATTTACATTTTTCATTTAACATTTAAAGTGTTTATTTGAAAGTACTATTTCAATAAACGCGCGATGTAGATGAAAATTCCAATTTGTAAAAATATATAAGAAATTCAGTAGCGGATGCCTGTTAAAATGTTATAATTTTCAAATATTGTCTCTTTTTATTTAACTTAATTTAATTATATTTTAATTAATTTTATATTTTAGTATGCATATCAATTTATTTCAAAATATAAATTTTTATTTAAATTTATAATTTAACTTGTTAAAAAAATCAAAATTTAATTATAAATAAAATTAAATTTAACTGGAAAGATTTCTCTTAAAATTCAGAATTTTAAGTTGATGAATAATTTTTCAATTGCTTTTGATAATTTAATTAACTATTCGACAGCATTATTTAAACAAATTGCCTCTTTCAATATTGAATTACAAAATAAATATTTTGTTTACTTTTTCTGGACAAATAATTATTAAACAAACACCAAGTAATTGATTAGTTTAAGTATTTTTATTATTACTTGATACGTTTCTTCAATGAAATTTAATTACAATTTTCGGTACCAATTTAAAGTATACGACGGTTGGTAGCAATAATATACCCAAATAATAATATTAAAAAAAAATAATAATAAATTAAACGTAAATTTATTTACATTATTTGCTTCGATTCAAACAATAACTGAATTTAATTTTGTTCAGAATTTTGTAAAAATTTTTCAACAAAAAGGGAACAAAAATATTTCATTTTTCAATTGAAAGAAAAACTTGAAAAAGAAAATAAAAAACAAAAATTTCTAATACTCAACCAAGATAAAAACCATTTGTTGTAAAAGGCAGTTGAAAAAAATGACATTTAACCAGCTGCAAAATCGACCAATTAAATTAAAAAGAATATTTTTAAAACAATTTCAACTAAATCTTACAAAATCAGAGAAATATAAATCATTTAAAAAATTTATTTATTTATTTATGTTCGACTCAATTATCAATCTTTCCGTTACGACAATAAATTCCACCAATTCATCAATTTTGTCGAAATCGTCTTTGAATTGCAGTTTGATTTTGAATGATTACTGTGAAAGCATTGAAGACTACGTCGTCAGAATCAAGGAATACCTTCGATTGTCCGGTTTCAGTTGGGTTCTTGTGATTTTGTATATCATCGTATTTCTTATTGGTGTCAGTGGAAATTTTCTCGTTTGTCTAATCGTTTTGAAAAATAAACATATGAGAACAGTGACAAATGTTTTCATTGTCAATCTGGCATTCAGTGATGTTATGGTGCTCTTGTTATGTTTGCCTTTAACGCTTGTTGAAGATATTCTCAAAACATGGTTTTTCGGAAACGTAACCTGCAAGATTGTCAAATATTTCCAGGTGAGATTAATAGTAATTGTAAAAGGAAATCTTGGTTTATTTTTACTTTGGTAACTAATTGCCAATTTAGAATTTAATCAACTTAACTTTAAAGGAAACGAAAAACCTTTTTTGATATTTAGATTCTTTATACATAAATTTTGAATTGAAATGTAGAGAATAACTGATTTAACGTTGTCGAAATAACATAGTGTTACATACGTAGGAACACTTGTTACACAAGTCAGGAAAGAGGGTAGACCAGATGAGCCATTTGGCACATACTAAAAATTTTGTAGAAGCATGTCCGGTAGTAAATTACAAAGACTGATACTTTTGGCAAGAAAATCGTAAGGCTAATAGTAATAATTTAAAGAATATTCAAATAAACATAAATATAAATATAATTTAAATGAGTGTTATATGACCTTTACACACACACACACACACACACACATATATATATATATATATATATATATATATATATATATATATATATATATATATATATGTAAAGTGAATAAATCTGTCTTGAACGTGAGCGTGTTTGGACCTTCAGAAGGACTTATCATGGTATCTAAGAAAGCAATCTTGCCTTCTGGGTCAGGTAGTTCAAGAGTGAATTGTATATTAGTGTTAGTGGAGTTTGCATGTGCCAAGATTATATTGAGAGGTACCGTGGAGACTATGAAAATGTCATCAATGTATCTTTTCCACATCAGGATTTTATCTCCAAAAAATAATCTAATATTAGATTCTACATAATGCATGTAGAAAATGGCTAAAATCGGCGAAAGTTTGTTACCCATAGCTAGACCATGAGTTTGTTTGAAAGGTTTTCCTTTAATTTACACAGTATCTGAGTTTATGGCTAGTTTGACAATTTCTATGAAATCTTGTTAAAAAATCTTTTTTATTCACTAAAAGTCTACACAGTGGGCACATTCTTCATTGGGAAAGTCACGTTCCACTCCAACGAAAAATTGCTCTATTAGTAGGAGAGAGAAAAAGAGCAATACGGAACTGTTCGGACAAAACGAAAACGCAAGAAACCTTAGAAAACTTTAAAACACGGTTTTTACAAAATGGATACCCAAAGGAGTTCGTAGAAAAATACTTCTTGAGTGAATATAACTCTAATAGGCATAATACACAAAAGGAACATGTCAATAAGCGAGTAATAGTACCTACGCTTCCCTTTTTTAAACAATAGGACATGTAACATAATCAGAGCTTACATTCGCAATATGGTGCTGCCAGTTCATATTCGCCCAATTTTTGAAATCACAGCTTCGTAAGTCTCAGAAATCTCTAACATCAGACATATTTCATCGAGATTGTATATGCCAATCCTCCACCAAATGTTTCTGCTTCTCAAAGAACATCGTTTACCAAATTACTTGCACAAGATGTAACGCATCGTACATAGGCGAAACACTTAGATCGTTCCAAACAAGACCTGATGAACACGTCAAGAGCAAAACCATCAATTATTACGAACACTGGAAAAAAGTGCACAAATGAACACCACTATTACACGAAACAAAATGCAAAATGTTACAAGATGCGTTCAAAAACTCATTGCAAAGATTAGCCGCTGAGACTCAACTCCATCAACATTCAACTAAATTAATACTTAAATTAATATTTAATTAGATTTAAAATTTTGAAAAAATAGGAAATATTTTTTGGGTAATTAAAATAAAATATAAATAGAATATAATTAAACCAATAAATTTATTATCCCCCAACAATAATTATTTAATGTAATAATGATCAAATTCACTTGAAAAAGGCAGTGCCGAAAATTCGTGAGTATCAACAAACATCGATATATTACTGATTTATAGTCTTCAAACTCTTTTTTTTAAATATATATATATATATATAGACATTGAAATTCCAAGGCTGATTAAAACAATAATTTGAGGTCAAAATTTAAATCTGAAACGAAAATGTTGCACAAAAATAAGTATCAAGAATTTGATTTCGATTCTTCTCTGGTGAAAGATCCAAAGAATGGCCTCTTTATTAATAAGCACCTTATAAAGGTCATATAAGATCCATTTAAGTTATAACTAATGAAGTTTCATTAGATTAATAAAAATAAAAAATGTAATTAAATTTCATTTTCCCTTTTAAGTTTTAAAAATGCCGGTTAACAATGTTTTTATTTCACGGCTGCTGTCATTTTTGGAGAAAATTTAGACAGCTAAGCGATCTCTACCATTTTTGTTTGGAAAAATTAAACTAAAATAATGAATTTATTAACATTTACATTACATTAATGAATATTAATTTCCTATATACGGTCGTATATACGGGTGCAATAAACAAAAACCCTATATTTTCTATGTTAGTTTTCATTGTGTTCTATAGCGATAAACGTATAATTTCACTTATTCATGTATGCTTATTACGACGAAAATGCATTTCCGTTATTACATTCAATTACTAGATAGGAACCTGCACCGAAAGGGCTAAAGACTCATCTATAGTTAAACAGCTATCAAAGTTCTACGAAATGAAAACGCAAATTTCTGAAACTGATAGAGCAGACATAATTCGTTTAGCTCTCGTATTGCAGCCAGGAAAACATATGCTATTAAACACAGAGACAAAGAAGCTCTATATACAAAAGAAATGTAGATCATATTCCTTATTTATGATTTACCACATTTAAACAAAAATCTTACAAAGAAAATATGCAATTTTTACATTTAATTTTATTTTAAAAATATGAATAAAATTAAAATTTATAAAATATTTCCATAACAAACTAATACAAAAATAATAAAAAAAAATTATTAAAATGAAGTTCTTAAACTATTTATGTTAGATTTATTATGATGCCTAAATTTGGTTAGGTGATTTTCGCCCTCTTTTTCAATCAACATCAATCATTAAGCATAACTTGTTTAGCTAGATACGTATTTTTGAAATTTACTTAAAAGGACCTTTTCCTTAATATATTCCGGAAAACTCCTTAAATTATACAATGTTTTAAATGAAAATCTTAATAAGGTTTTCATTATGAAGTTCATGATCATCAAACTTTTATGACAATGTTAATTACTTATTTTTAAAAAAATGAAGGAGCGCCATAGTAAAAGGGTTTAAAAAAAGATTAAAAAACGAATATATACCTACACTAATCAAGAATAAATAAATTACCTTCAGTATGTTATACTCACATAAAATACATTGCGATATTATGAATGGACTTGTTTCGGGTTTTCTGCAGTGATATAACCTATGTAGTTTTTAAAAATCCACTATTAATATTATATAATTCTCAATTTATGATGTTGTGAAAATGCTTAGAGAATTTTAAAAAATATATAAATATATAAACACAATATAAATTTTTATTTTGACAATAATTGAAATAATTTATAGCCATAGACATCGAACTGTCAAGTGTTCATGAGAATTAAATCATAAATTACTATTCAGATAATTAATTAAAATTAAGACAAAATCGGCTACATTTTAAAAAATTTCATAATATTCTTAATAAGCTAAAAATTCCGTTAAGATTAATATTTGTTTGAATAGAGTGGTTTGACCGCAATCGATCAGTTACAGCCAATGAACGAGCAGTGTTTTTGGATCAAACATGTTGTTGCCATCGAGTTGAATAAATATTTTGTTAAATAAATATACGTGTAAAAACAGCCTGGCCATGACCAAGCCAAGATTTAAGGCAATTAGAGCCATTGGACCCAATCGGACCTCGCATCACCACCAAAATTAACAAAAAGTTATTCTTCGAAATTTAAAACAAATTGCTTTTGACGATAAAGGATAAATTATTCAAATAATTAAAAATATAATTATTTTAGGTTCACATTGATGGATGAGATTTATTATTGTGTTTATTATAATATATGTACATTATTATATAGAAAACGGATACAACTAAGTGTCGTTTTTGACTAACGTTTAATTAATCGGATACTACTATCTTCTCTCTTAATTATTATATTCTATTTGTGTCTAACTCGGCGCACTCACATTCGTTTTTGTCATTAGTCATTGTTGCGCTGCGCTCGCTATTAAGTAGATGTAGCTACTATCAAATGTCAATTGTTTATTGAATTTTCAGTTCTGTATTCTTCTAATCGATTTAATTATTAGTGTCGTATTTTGTGACTACAATTACTAATTGTTATTGTTAAAAAGGTAATAATTGTATTACATAATATTTATTAACAAGAAATAATATTTAAAATTAAAAATGTATTTCATCTTTTCATTAGATGATGCAAACCCACTGAAACGAGAAAGAGATGTGAGAAGCAAATATAAAAGTGGTAGTCTTAAAAGGAAATTAAGTGCAAAAATGAAAATCGAAATTGAAAAACTCAGAGGTGCTTTGAACAAAGTTTTAAAGTAGATAATGATGTCAAAGTTGAAGAAGAAAATATTGACAAACGTAAAGAAGAAAATGACAAAAATGAAGAAGAAAATGATGATAAAGATGAAGAGGAACATGTTAAAGTAAACAAGAAACACAATTACACAGATCGGAACCGGAAGATGCAAATATTGGAATGAAAATGGATAAACTGAATATAACTGATGATCCCGCTTCTTGGTACGAAATTATTACTCAACAAATAAGAGATTATTTAGTTAAAAAATGTCCTACAAAAGGTATCTTAAATGAGTTTTCGCGCCAAGACGATGGAACACAGTTTTCAAAAGTGCATTTGAAAAGAAGCTTACGAATGGTGAAATAATAAGGGTTTGCACGCACAGAAGGGTTAAATAAATCACTATTATTATTTCTGCTGAATAAATCTTCAACTGTAATGCTAATGAGCTTGAAATTCATTAAATTCTTAGATTTATGTTTACTAGATTGAACTTGCCAATTAAGATTCGAAACAATTCGTCTACCGCTTCTCATTCTCTTCCTCAATGAATTCCGATTGATATTATCTCCGTTCAATGAGTCAATGAATCACTAAAAGCATATTTCATATCACACCTTATTGATTTTATTTTCTCTGTATTCACTAATGTTTTTATCATATGCATTGTTATCAAAAATAGTTCTTCAGAATTTCGAAGAACATCTGGATTCAAATCAGCGTTATTCAAAAATTTTGGCTTTATCCATAATTCTGTATCATACAATAAACTGTATTTGGCAAATGCTAAAATTCCCACAAAATAATTTTCGAGATTCAACAGTTCACGTTGAGAATGAAAAATGAAGGAAAGTTAATTTATTCAAACTTTTATTAATTAAAAATCCAGAAGAATCTTGCCACAAGAAAACCAGAAAATCGATTTAATTCCAAAAAAAGCTCGAAAACGACGATATCGAGATAACCAATTCCAGAAATTAATAATCACAAAATATCAAAGAAAACGAAAGAAATGCGAACACAGACGCGAGCACAAAGAGCAAAAAATATATAAAAGCGCAACCAGACGCAACAATATATCTAGTTAAATTAGATCGACCGAAACAATTATTATTATAAATAATTATTAGCATTTAGTTTCTAAAAAGATATTTTAATTAATTTAGTTGATAAACCTTTTTCAATAAATCAATTTTTAAATTTTATTTTCAATTTGGACAATTTTAATTTTTATACCAATTTTTCAATTTTAACATTTTTCATTATTATTGGTTTTTATCATAACCCTTTCAATATAAATTTTTTTAATTCATTAAAATTTTATTCCACATAAGATTTATCGTCCAGGAATAGACTTACCTACGAACCTATGATCGTGCAGTACTGAAATCCTAGATCCCAATACATTTGTAAGCATTTAATACATTTTTAGTCTCTTTCAGAAATTCTCTGTCACAATATGTTCCTACAAGATTGAAAGAGTTAAAGGGTTACAAAATTTGCTTTTTGAAATCAATGACATGTTTTTCTACCAACACAAAATATTGAAAACTTTGAAAACTTCAGATAAAAATGAGATGTTACAAAAAATCATCAGAATTTATGAAAAACCTTTCTCATTCTCACTTACATAAAGAAACAAAATTTGTTGAAACATCAATTTGCCAAACCAATGATAAATTTTACTAATTTTCAGTCATATCATTTTGAATAAAATGTTTTTGTTTTAAATATTTTCAGTTTTGAAAATAATTTCAACAAAATTTAACTAAACAAGATTTTATTGGTTGAAAAAAAAATATGTTGGCAAATGTAATTATAGTGAAATTAAAGGAATCCTAGAAATAGTTTTGCAATTATCCCACGAATTTTAATTTAACATTTAAAATATAAAATAAATTAAGACATGACATGAGAAATAATTAATGTCCTTTTGTTATGTTAATGTGTCTGATATTAAAAATTCTACCGCTTATCCAAGATAATTTGATATTAAAAAAAATTGTTGACGTAATAACATAATTTTCCATATCTGAACATCTTCCCCATGATTCATTATATTAAATGTAAATTCTACATTTTCTTTGATTATTAATCGACAAAATTTCTTCTATAGACGATTTATTCAACTTTGCTACGTATTTCTTTTAAAACTGCTTTTTAATATTGTAAATAAAGTATTTTCAAAATATATTTGTTTATATAATGGGTTTAATTATTTCAGTTTAATTGATTGATAATAATTTGATAAATTAATTACTTTAATAATACAGACTATTATGTTCATTCTGTATATAAATGATTCTCAACTGTGATGCAGTAATAAGCTTTGTAGTATGCATCTAGAATTTGTAAATGAATGTCTAACTATCAATGCAAAGTTTAACAAATTGTGATTATATAATATTTATAAGCAATCTTATTTCCAGTACAAACACTAATTTTATTAAAAATATATTTCAAAATTCACTAATTAACATTAATTTATTTAAAACTTCATAAATATTTTTCAATATCTTTATTAATATATTAAATATTAATTTTTTCTACAATTCTTTAAAACAAATATTTATTTTTATTAAAACGAATATTTTTAGAAAAACACTTTCCAGGAAAACGACACTATTTAGTTGTCATTTGTTTCAATTAAAGAAACTTTCTAAAAATTATTTGGAAGTTAGCTGATTTTACAGTTAAACATGTTTCTTTGAAAATGTATTCTTTTATTAAATTTCTACGTTTTCACATTTAAATTACCAATTTTTTACTTTATAATTTAATATTTATAGTAATAATTGCTCTCTGAAGTTTTCTCAACCGATTCCCTTTCTCCTTCATCATGTTGCTATAAAAATATATCCTACCAAATCCAATTTGTTTTTTTTTTCATTTTTTTACAAAATGAATCTAGTTAGTAACATATAGGAGTGTGAATAATATATATTACTAAAACCTTACAAAGGTTATGTCAGAAGTTTGTAGTCTCATCCAATCAATTGAGATACTCCAATAAAACAAAAAATATATAATATAAATAATATTTTAAGTTTTTAAAAATATTATTATAAAACTTGAAATGTTGTATTAATCATACTAATTCCTCTCAATTTCAACCTAACAAGGGAATTTCTCGAAACAGAAAATTGAAATGAAAATAAAATATTATCTTGTAGATTAGGGGAAAATCATTTTCCAAGATTATTTTGATTTCCTGAGAAAACAAAACAAATGACAAAATAAAACAACATTTCTTGAGAAAAATGTTTTCTGTTTTTTTAGTTATAAATAAAAAGCTTAATGTTTATAGAAATGTTAATTTAGAATTTCACTTTTTAGGTGGGTTTTACAAATTATATCTAAATTTCTTTTTGTCTAATTTTGATTAATTAATTTTTTTTAATTTGATTTTTAAATAAGAAAAATTTCTAATGGGAAAATCTACGATTTTGTATTTTGTTTGTATACTTTTTTAATACTTTTGCATCATTGTTTATTATTTTTACTGAATATGTATATAACAATGGTATTACGATGGTGGTTAATAGAATTCTTTCTTAAAAGCATTTAAACAAAATTTTACCTCTAGCAAAATTTTCTCCTGATTTCCTTAATAATGACTATTTTCTCCCAGGATATCAATTTCATTCACAATCATAATTTTATTTTCTTTATTTGAAATCCATATTGTTTTGAATTTAGAAATTTTATTCATATATCCAAAATTGCATAATTTTAAATGGTTTTTCTTTCCATATTTTAAATTGAAAAATTTTATTCTCATGCTAAACTGTGAAACATTTTATATTCAAGAAGTGTCAATAATGCTTTAAGTCTTCCGATTACGAGTAAAATTAATCTGAATAATTTCAACAAAATTTGTAACATTTCCTGAAACGTTGCATAAATATTGACTGTGAAAGTGAGAAAATATATGGTAACTATTTACATAACAAATATTATTTCTCAGTGCTTTTTTTCTGGAGAAAAAGGTGCCGGAACGTATCTGTACTATCCTTTATATACAAAAAAATGACGCTGAAATTAGCTAACAAATAAAATAATTATGCAGGACACAAAATATACACTTATTAGTTATTAGTAACTTATTACCAAAACATATGTCAATTTTTTTTAAATCATTCAGCAAATAAAAGGTGCCGGAACGCCTTTCCGGAGCGTTCCGTCAAAAAAAGCACTGCTATTTCTTTAGTAATGAAAAAATGTAATACTTTTATTTAAAATGGTTTTTATAATATTTCTATTAAATTTATAAAATAAATGAATAAAATTGCGATATTATGTTTCATTGTGTCAATAAAAATTTGTCCATGAAATTCAAGGGATTCTCGGGCTTTCAGAAATTTTAGCATCCCAATTCTACTGATATTTCTCTCAGATTCGAAATCTCTATATTTACACATTGTTTTAGCGTTCATGTTAATCTGTGAAACCGGACTCAACATAGGAATTAATTAATAAAAAAAAATTTTTAAAATCCATGTTTTCCGTAATTATGTTCAAACTGTACATTGCCTCAAAATTAAGAATTTTAAAAATTTTTTGACTAAACTTATATTAAAAATACAATCACGATCAGCAAAAAGGCAAGAATGTATTTATTCAATTTTATAATTTTCCCATTGATGAAAATTTGCTGTAGTCCATAATAGGCGTTTCAATGTAAATATTAATTAAAACATAATCTATCGACTTTGTATTTATTAAAAACTTGACAATGAATCACTAAAGATATCGATGTTTTATTTGATATCTTTACTGATTCATAGTCAAGCTTTTTAATAAATACAATGTCAATTGAAAAGAAATCCTTGGTGAAAATTGAAAAAAGTTCTTTTAATAATGTATCGATATTATACATAATATTTATATGTCTTAATAATCTTTATTTTGAGTTACCTATTCTGAACTTTCGCTTCAAAATCATCAAATAAAATTATTTTATTTACATTTAAAAACCAAATCAAGCTTTAACAAAAATTTCTTCTAAATCAAATTGCATAATTAAAAATTAAAATTCAGCTTTTATCTCCAATTTATAGAATTTTTAAAAAATATACATTAAATTTTTCAATTATATTTAAATTATATGCTATATGATTTTTAAAATTAAACAAAAAACATTCTTAATTTTATTACTAATCAAAAAAAAGTTAAAATATATGAAAAAGGATTATTTAAAAGATAAATAAAATAATTCATTTTTTATAAATCCTAAACAAAGGAAACCTTTAAATATTTTTCAACTTTTTATTTTCCTAATTACTTCAATAAAATTGATTAAAAGTTTCCTGAAAAAATATTCTGACAAAAAAATAGATTACTTGTTTTAATCCGACAATTTAAAGAACAAGAAAAGCAATCAATTTAAACATTGCTTATAACCAATTAAAAATTAGAAAATTAGAAAATAAATTCAAAATCCATTTAGTTTCACTAAACATGAAAGAAAAATTTAATTGCATTGTTTTTTTTCAACTAAATTCTTACCGATAGCTCTCTCATAAGGTACGATTCGGCAAATGTGTTTTTCCGGCATGATTTTATTGTCTAGATTTTATTAAAAATCTTTCCATTAAAATTGAAATTGAACTAAAAAAAAATAAAAATATAAAGAAACAGACTATTGTCCAAATTGTGATTGCTCCCTTTTTACCGGAAATTCAATCTTTGAACATCTGAGAGATGAAAGAATGTTGTGAAGTTGCAAAAAATACAAAAAAGTGGGTTGTAATTAATCTGAACTCGGATGAAAGTGACAGTATATCTTCTTTTTAATCATTTAAAATTTTTTTTTGATTTTTAATTAACTATTTTCTTTTTTTGTTTTAGATGAAAGTTGGCAATATTTACAAAAAAATTATTTCAGAAATTCTTTTTGATTAATAATTATAGATAAAAATATTACAATTTTAAAATTTAAATTTATAAAATTTTCATTTCTTAATAACTGGCTAAGAACAATTAGAAAATTTTTCAAATGAGTTTACTATTAATTTAGCTTAATTTGGGATGATCCGACAAATTATTAGAAAATAGGAAATTGGGTTGGAAAATGTGAAGAACTTTTACTAATTAAGTATTTAGAACAGACGATAATTATAAAATTGGCTTTACTGACGCAAAAGATTTATTCTTGTCCGATTTTACATCTGATTATCTTAACTATAAGTCCTGTTTTTTTGTTGTGTTTGTTTATCTAAAGTAAAAAAACCACTCAACCCCTAAATTCTAAAATCATAAAATTTTCACAGCCCATTTATTTCGAATATTTAATATTCAAGACTTTACAGAGCTCTTTTTACTATTTATAAGTTAATTATATGATTAAATACCATATAAATGTACATAAATTTATAGTATTACACGAGTGGTTAGAAATAAAGATTAATTTAAGGATTAGTAAATATTTTTTAGGAATTTTTAATTTTCAAAGTATTGTATGAAAATGAAGACTCTTATTATCATGAAATAAAGTCTAAGCTTATTATGGGAAATAGAAAAATGACCAAAACCAAATGTAGTTCACATGAAGAATTATTATTTTGCATAGAAATTATTTTGCATAGGAAATGGAATAGAAGATAATGGGAAACGAAAACTAAATTTGGTCAATGATGACATTTCTTTAGAACGAACCGAACAATATACGTATTGGGACTGTGACTAACATGAACCTATGAAAATAATGCATATAAAAAATATAAATGCATAAAAACCGAAATGCCAAGTGCAGTGAAGCGCTGAAAAAATTACAGTATGAGTTAATAATTTGTGATGACTAAATAATTGCAATTGATTTTTTATGCAAGCCCCTAATATCTTTAGAGCTTTTCATTGAAATATAACGGAATATGAAATTTACATTTACAATAATATACATTCCTCACGAATATGGAAAGTAAAGTTAGTATCTCTATTTGATGAAAAACATAACTCTATTATTGGCTAAATTTAAGGTTATATTCTCTTACGGTTTAAAACAACATTTATAAAACTTTAATTTTAATTAATAAATTAAGGAAAAACAATCGAAAACATTGCACCGAAAATTTAATTAATTTAATTAAATATATTAATACTTAGCGTAATCTTCAAATTTTTGGTAACCTTTGATATTTATTCTTCTTCATAAAATACTAATTAAAGACAGTACCTATGAAATTTGTCATATTGAAAATAAATGTAATATGTAAATTACTTACATTTTTAATTTAATAAAAATATTTTTTCTGTGTCATTTTTTCTTAATATATATTTTCAATTGTCAAAAATAATTTTAATTTTTCCCTTTGAAATTATTATTTCTAATTCTTAGAAAATTTAATCTAACATAAAATTTTGAAGAAATTTCAAATGTTATCCATAAGAGGAAAAATCTAATTTTATTGTATCAACAAACTTTTTACTCATCGACTTGGCTTTTCTCATTAGATTTTTCTCTTTCACTTTTACAAGTGGATCAACCGAAATCTGCAGAATTACTGAAACAATTATAACTCTATGTTGAGTTTCTCAAATAAAATATTTCTCCCCTACTCAAAATCCTAAAAAGCAATGCTTGAAATGTCAAAGTCTTAAATGAAATGAAATTAAACGCAAACTGACTTCAAATAATTCCAGTGATTGAATCTAATTCAATTATCAACGTGAAAGTTTTAAATCTAAAATTATAATTTTTCAATGTCTCAGAAAATCCCGCTTGGTTGCCTTCAATAAAAAACGTTTTTCAACAAAGATAATTTTTTTTAAATAATTACGCAATAATAATTTCTGGAGTAAAACTTTAATTTTATATAGTATATAAATATTATTATTAATACAATTAACAATTTTTTAGTATAAATAAATTTAATCACTTGCACTTGTATGACGTGCCAAACATGTCGACTGCTATCTGTACCAAATGTCGATTTGACATACATAGTATTTGTATAGCGCCTGACTTAGAAGTTAAAAACAATAATCTGTAAATTGCTTTGGATAGGTTTGAGTAAATTTTTTAATTAGCCAACAATAAATTTGAAAAAGACTTGCCAGAAAATTAGCGTTATAAATAAAAGTCTACTAAAATCAGATAATATATATTTTCAAAAAACATTACCAAAACCGAATCATATCTCGATTACTACCAAAATATTATATATATAAATTTAGTGAAATAAACAAAAACAAAACCAAAGATTCTAATCAAACCATGACAATTAAAATCTTTGCTAATTTCGACAAAATTTCAAAATCTAAATTTCAGAAAATAACTCATCCAGGAAAACCGTGATATTTCAGTGTTGAATATTGGCAACTCATCAATTAGTTGATTGTGGCACAATAAATCCCTTCATTAAATACATTTATATTTATTTGTGAAAATTAATAAATAATACAATAATTTTAATAATAAATCTGTTAATAATTAAATGTTTTTGTTACTGGTTATATTTGTGTACATATAATTATTAATAAATTAAATGAGAAAATTTAATACATATTTTGTATTAAATTCATCTTATTATTTATTTGTTTAACATCTAATTATTACTATTACCAAGAAACCTTTATTTTCTATTATTATTATTTATAATTTTATCATTATTATTGTTATTATTAATAATAATATTTTATTAAAAGAGAATGATAATTTTAAAGATTATAGAAAATTACCTCATTATATTGACTATCAAAATCAATTTTCCACTTCAATTAATGATCAATGAACTGGAAAATCACTGAGATTGCTACGATGTTTCTTTTGTCTCTTTGTTGAAATTCGACTTTATTTTGATCCTTCACATGATAATTATTTGATAAATCTTAGCAATTTGGTTTAATTTTCATATCGATAATAATAATAATAATAATAATAATAATAATAATAATAATAATAATAATAATAATAATAATAATAATAATAATAATAATTGTTAGAAAGAATAATAAATAAATAGGGTGCAAAATTAACTAAATAAATATATTGCGTAACAATATGTCAATATTCTAGTTTAAAGATCAAAGGTTATTTATGATGTTTGATGGTTCTGTTTCAATGTTGGTATGCGTTCGTGTTTAGAAGTATTCTGAATAAATTATTAGTTAACAAATAAACTTCATTTTTAGATGTTACGCAATGAAGAGCATGTGCTGGAGATTTGTTATTTAGAGTAAATATGCGTATTTATGTTTCTTTAACAATATTATTATTAGTATTAGTATAAAATAATGATTTCTTGGTAGCAGTATTAATTAGATTTTAAACAATTAAATGATAATTTAAGCCCTTTTGCTGCTAATAGTATATTTAATACAAATGAAAATAATTTCAACTATAAGATAGCCTTTGTCAATATTATTATTATTATTTAAAGTTTAATAATTCATTTCGTGCTATTCTAAACAATTACTAAACGGAATTTCCCTTCAATTCAATGCATCGCATTATCAAAAATTTTGAACTTATTAAAAATTTATTTGTTTTGATGGTTTTAGTATTTATATGAATTTTTTTTTTAAAAAATTGTCATATATTTTTTGTCATTTGTAATATTAATAATGATAATACTACTAATAATAATAATAACTAAATTTGTCCTCACCTAAAAAATTCCATGGAATTTGTCAATTAAAATTAAAAGAGTAAAAGTTGCTTTCGTCAGAAATTTCTGTTTATTGTTTTAATTATTTAATTTTACTTTTGAACATATCGATTCCTGAAAGCATGTAAAACAGTGCTATTTTTCACATTATTTTTAATGAGTTTAGTACACAATTTATGCTGATATATTAAATTTTAATAACAAAATACTAGAATGAAAAAGTGAATTTATAATTTTTGTAAATAAATACAAAAATGTGAGACATAAATAAAATCATAAATCAACATTATTTAAATTAAATTAAAATATTCTCAAGTTTTAGTATTTTTCTATCAATATAAAACAAAACAAAATATTACCGAGGTCTCATTAAAATATATTATTAAATGTAAAATGTTTATTAAAAAATATTAAAAATTTTTTGTATATAAATCATTATTAATATTTGAAAATGTATTGAAAAGCAAATTTTTAAATATATTTCGATATTAACAAAAAGTGACTTGCCTCTCAATGTAAAAGACACAGTCTTGTATACTCTCTAAACATTTACCTTATATATTATTAGCTCAACAAAAGTATAAAAATATATTTAAATAACAAGAATTTCAATTATAAATTGAATATTATTTATAAGATAACGCCAATCAAACATTCTTTTCACGATTAATTTCGACAGTTTTCCTGTCATCATCAGGTTGGATATAATAACTCATTAAATTAAGGATTTTAAACAAATTTAATTATATATAAAAAATTTTTTTTTCATTTTATAAAAAAATATATTATTTTTTTAAAATTTTAACATTTAAAATTTAATTTAATAATTTAAAAAAAATATTTATTAATTATTTAATTTAACACAACAATCAATACATACAATCAGGGCCGCCGCGTACGATTGTTCATATTGTGCCCCGCACAAGGGCGCCGAATAAAAAAGGTGCCGGCAGGCGCCTCTTTCACTCGGCGCCACCTCACTAAATAAAAAAAATTAAACGATAAAAAAGAAAAAGTGACAAATATGGATTTATTAGAGAGATACTGGAAACGCGGGCGCAACGTATACCTTATTCTACTACGCTATGAAAGCGCGCTCGTGACTTCGTGCGATGCGATCGGTGTAGATCGCTCAACTTCGTTCGATAAAGGCGTCATCGCGACGCGCGGCATTTCACATTTACGTCTATTCAAGTTTACGTTTAGTCAAGTTTACGCAAATTTACGTCTAGTCAAGACCACCACTGCATTTGTCTTCTGCGTAAACCAAATATTTATTGATTTTCATCAGGCATTCATTATAAAATTTCAACGTAAGTATAATTTACAATATTACATAACTAATTATATATTAAATAACAATATTAAATAATTACAATGTATAATAAATTTTAACTTAAAATCCTTAGATGCCTGGAATCGGAAAAAAATCAAAATTATCAGGCGCGCAAAATAAGAAAAATAGACTTCAGCGAGAAGACGCTCGACAAAAGCTATCAGGTTCTTTAGATAAATTCACTATTAAAACTATTAATCCTACTACGACTGCAACGGAAGAAAATCAAGACCTGAATCTCGAAACACAAAGTTCTTCTGGTGTATTCACAAACTCTACAATAGAAAACGAATCGAAAGAAAGTAATTAAACCGATTCCAATTCCGAAAAATTGATTTTAACGATCCGGCTACTTGGCCAAAACAAATTAATATAAAATTAAGAGATTGTTTAATAGAAAATGATCCTAAGCAATTAACTTTGAAAGACTTCCCAAAAAATGAGTCTGGACGTAAATTTTCTGATAATTATTATTATCAAACTTTATCAAACGGAGAAAAAATTTGCAGGAGTTATTTGCTTTTTTCGAAAACTCAAAATTCAGTATTTTGTTACTTTTGCAAATTAATGTCTGACAATACTGCACAACTTACTAGTGGTTGTAATGATTAGCAACACTTAAGCCACATATTAAAAGTTCACGAAACTAGTGTTGGGCACATAAAAAACAGTTCAAAATATAGCGAATTGAGAATGTCACTAAAAAAATTGTACAATTGATGCAATGCAACAACGACTCTACGAAACCGAAAAAAATATTGGCGATCGGTCGTGGAACGAATTATTCATATAATACAGTATTTATCAAGACAATGCTTGGCATTTAGAGGTTCATCTAAAAATATTTTTCAAAACGACAACGGAAACTTTTTGAAATTAATAGAAACCATAGCTAAATTCGATCCAATAATGTCTGAACATTTACATCGCGTTCAAACGTTTGAGAAAAAGAATATTAGTCATTATTTAGGTGATCAGATTCAAAATGAAATAATTAGCATTATAAGTGATGCTATTAAGAAAAAGAATTTAGAAATGCTCCACTCTTCAAAATATTATTCAATCATTCTTCATACAACACCAGACATAAGCCATACTGAACAGTTAACCATTGTCATAAGATTTGTTTATCACAATAAATCGAGAAATGTTGCAGAAATTCGTGAGCATTTTTTAGGATTCCACAATCGGTGTAGGTTTATTCGAGTTCATCCTTAACCATTTGAAATTAATGAACATTAATTTATCAGATTTACGCGGACAGTCGTACGATAACGGAGCTAATATGCGTGGGAGACATAATGGACTTCAACAAAAAATTCTTGAAATAAATTCACGAGCTTCTTTCTTTCCATGCTCTGCTCATTCATTAAATTTGGTAGTGAACGATGCAGCTAAAATTTCATTTGAGACGGTAAATGTTTTTAGTGTGATTCAAGAACTATATAATTATTTTTCAATTAGTGTGAAACGGTGGGATGTATTAAAAAAATACGTTAAAAACTTAACCCTAAAACCACTTTCTGCAACTAGATGGGAAAGTCGGATAGAAGCCCTGAAATCTCTGAAAATGTATATGTCAGAAATTTATCAAGGTCTATTAGATATCACTAATGACCACACAAAAAACATGGATTCTAGAGCTCAAGCAAATAATATAATTTCAAAAATTTGTTCTTTTAAATTTTTGTGTTCCGTCTCAATTTGGTATGATATATTGAATCTTGTCAATATTGTCAGCAAAATAATGCAAAAGCCCACATTCGATTTACAATTAGTAACAGAAAATCTTAATTCAATTTTGAACAACTTAAAAAGTCTTAGAACTGATGATAAATTTGAAGAACTTGTGACGTCTGCAATGGCTAAAGCTAGAGAACTTGATATTGAGCCTGATTTCCCTGAAACTCGAAAGCGAAAAAAGAGGAAGTTATTCGATTACGAAGCATCAGATGATACAGTGAAGGATGCAAAACATAATTTTAAAATTAACTTCTACTTCGCGATTCTGGACACCACTATATCGTCAATTTCAGAACGATTTCAACAATTGCAACAACACAACGAAGATTTTAAAATAATACACAACATCAACCAACTAAAACAATGGTATAATGAGGATTTATTGAAACACTGCAAAGATTTGCATATAAAATTAACCGACGGTGCAAACTTAAACGATGAAGATATTGATGGTATAGCTCTAAACGAAGAATTAAAAACCATTCAATTTTTTATAAAATCTGACTTGTCTCCTCACGAGGTTTTAAATTACATTTATAAAAATGCATTACATGAGATCTTCCCGAATATAACTATTGTATTACGCATCTTTTTAACATTACCTGTGTCTGTTGCTTCTGGGGAAAGAAGTTTCTCTAAGTTAAAACTAATTAAAAACTATTTACGGTCTACCATGAAAGAAGAACGATTAACGGACTTATCCATAATATCTATAGAAAGCGATATTTTGGATTCCATAGATATTAACGATCTCATAAAAAAACTTTGTAGCTGCTAAAGCTAGAAGAGTAAATATGTAAAAAGTATTTTGATTTTTGCGTGATGAATAATTATAAAGTAATCTAATTCTTAATATATGTTTGAGACAAGCAAATTTTATTGATTGCTTAGATTTAGTATTATATATTGTATGTATATAACCCATGCCTGTATATTATCGTATTATATAAGCTGTAATTATTTTTTAAAATAAAAGTATTCATTGGAAATATTCTAATGATTACATTCATAACAAGTCATAGTTTTTGACATGGGGGTTCAGTTCAGGGAAGGGCGCTGAAAAAAATCTGGCACAAAGGCGCCTCTTACCCACGCGGCGGCCCTGCATACAATACACAAAAGCTTATTTAAAAACACTCAACACACAAGTATTTACTGCATTCTGAACATTAATTTTCGGATTCAATGATTTTATCAACAACGCCTAACAAATCACATGTTCCCAATAATTATCGAAATTTTTTAATAAAATTTTAAAATCAGACATACCTATTTTAATCTTACAGCCTTTATTGTGCTCACCAATATGGGTCAAAGCCTTCGGTCTACAATGTTCTCGAGCTCGAATACAGAGATGACGGGAAGTCTCTCCGATTGAAAAGATGCAAACTACGCACTAGTACAAAAATTAATATGTGAAGAATATAATTTTAATACAAATTATGATATTTTTAATGATAGTTTTATATTTGTTGTCACACTATAGTTACGCAAAAAGCATTTCAGTTTATGTATAATTTTGCCCACCCCTGCCATATAGGGTTCTGCGTCCACTAGTTTCGCCACTGGTAGAGATATAGTATATTTAATCAAATATTTGATTAACATGCTGATCTATTTTTATTATGGATTCAATAAATTATCAAGATAAAGGGAAAATATATATTCTCATTTTATATTTGTATTTTAAATGGGTCTGGTTCAATTTCCCGACAAACCGTTTAAAAACTAAAAGAAAATCAATTCAGGTAAAAAAAGTTTATTAAATAAATAGAAACTATTTAAGTTAAAAAATTTAATAAATAAATAAAAAAATAAAAAAATAAAAAAATAGAAATTATTTAATGAACTTATTTTACTTGAATTAATTTTCTTTTAGTTTTTAAACCGTATGTCGGGAAAGTGATCGCCACCCATTTTTAATATATGATAATATTTTAATAATATAATCTATTTTCAGCACATTTCCGTTATCATGTCGATATTGACTCTATCTGTGATTTCCATTGAAAGGTGGTACGTTATTTGCTACCCTCTGAAATTTACCAGTTCCATTCAACGAGCTTGCATTGCAATTATTTCAATTTGGTTGTCCAGCGTACTTGTCGGAATACCTCAGGTATTTTCAATGTCAGTTGTCCATTTCAGTAAAGTTCCCAAAGATGTTCATTGGCTCACTGAATGCACAAGTATTTGGGATACCCATTTAGTGTTGTCTATAAAAATGGTTGAATTTATTTTACTCTTTATCATACCTCTTCTATGGATGGCATCAGCTTATACCATGATTACAGAGAAATTATGGTGCCAGCAGACAATTATGTCAGAACAACGCCAAATTCAGAGTTCAAGTAAATATTTATGTTTCTTAGTAAAATAAAGATACCGTTTTGCATTGTAAACTATTTTGACAAGCTTTTTGACTTTAACCTAAAGTTTTCATTCTACGGTGGTTAGATCATTATGACATTATAGATCATTATTCTTTCAATTAAAATCCTATTTAAAGTTATTTTAAATTCATGTTAGATTACGTAACCTGGTAAATCACAGGTAAAGATAAATTTTTCGAATAATTCTTGGTTGATCCTTACCGTATTACTTCGTCTTCGGCAAGATTTAATGCAGTATATATTTTAACTCCAACTTCACTATGGCCATTTTATGTATATGTAAGACCGTTTTTAGAGATTTAATGATTAATAAAAGACATTAATTAACAATAATGTAAAAATTTCAAAATCTCAACTAACGAACCCTTTATTAAATTCGACAAAACAACGGAGTACACTCCGATTTAAATATTCCAATGTTTCAATATATTTAGCACCATAAAAATCCAATAGAAGCTGTTTTTACTAAATTAAAATTGTATATTAAAATAAAAGTATTCACAGAATATCCATATTATCACATTATGGGCATTATTTGACCTTTTACTATCTTTATATAAAAAATTAGTAAAAATATTTAATATAAATAAGAGTTCATACTAAATATTGCAAAGAAAATGCAACAAAAATCAAAATGAAATCAAAGAAAACATTCATTACTCATTATTTTCTTGTTTCATTAATAATAATTTTGAGAGCCAAATCCAAAAATTTATTTAAAATGTTAATAAATTTCATAATAATTAAAGTTTACTATAAAATGTCAAATATGAGGATTTCAAAATATCATTTGAAAACCATTATAGAAACTTAAAAAACTTACCTATAAAATAACTAAAAAATATTTTATATAATAAGACTTACTGAAAGTCACGTCAATGTGACTTGTAATTCCTCTAATTAAAGAAGATTGAAATTAAAGATGGCGTATTATCAATTTTAAAGTGTTAACAAAAACGATAAAATAAACAATTTTCAAAAAATTTAAGTGTAACTAGTACTATACCATTTCTAATATATATTTTAATTTTTTATTACTAATATTATTATGACTATTATTATCATTATTAATTTTTATTATTATAATATAATTATTATTATTATTATTATAATTATTATAATTATTATTATTATTATTATTATTATTATTATTATTATTATTATTATTATTATTATTATTATTATTATTATTATTATTATTATTATTATTATTATTATTATTATTATTATTATTATTATTATTATTATTATTATTATTATTATTATTATTATTAATATGGTCACCATCATTATCATCACTGTGTTGACACAAACATAAATAAATGAAATTAAAATTTATCAAATGAAACATGATAGCAAATGAAATTTGTTTTCATTTAACATTTCAACAGAAGTTCAATTGAATTGCAATTTTAAAGGAATTTATAATTTTCTAATTAATTCTGTTCTAGTAAAATAACGAGATGTTGAATAAAATAAATGAGAAAAGTTTTAAACGAAGACTTGATTTAATTGAGAATTGTTTTAATAAACTAAAATTGCTAATGGTTTTGGTTTTCTTTTTCAACTCACTAATTTAATTATTGTTTCAGTCAATTACGGCACATCGCGGTGAATTGTCGTATCATTGTCTGTCAGAATGTATAATTTGCATCAAAATGGGAAGCTGTACACTGAACACAATGTCATCGGATTTCTTTTAACTCTAAAAATATGCAAAGAATAAATTTAATATCCTGTATTTGTCTTAATGGTGTTAAAATATGATACAAATTATTACTGCCTAGGAAAGTAAAATATAAAATTTCTACCTCATGGAAATTGATAAAATACGTTAACAAAAATCTAAACCGACTATTTAATAATAATAATAATGATAATAATAATAATAATAATAATAATAATAATAATAATAATAATAATAATAATAATAATAATAATAATAATAATAATAATAATAATAATAATGATAATAATAATAATAATACAATAATGTGATAATTTAAGCCTTTTGCTGCAAATAATGTATTTAATGAAAAAAAGCTTAAATTTTCACTTTATTGTTTTAAATAATAAATGCTGTACCAAGAAATCATCACTTCATACTTTAATAATAATAATAATAATAATAACAATATTAAACAATTAAATGATAATTTAAGCCTTTTGCTGTGAAGGTTAATTGACAAGGTCTATCTTACGGTCGAAATAATTTCCATTTGCATTAAATATATTATTCGCAGCAAAAGGCTTAAATTATCATTTAATTGCTTAAAATTTAATTAATACTGCTACCAAGAAATCATCATTTTATACTTATAATAACAATAATAACAATAATAACAATAATAATAATTATTAATATAGGTAAAAACAGTTCATCAAAGTAACTAAAAATGTTGTTTCGATTTCTTTACCATCGTCCCAGTATCTTTTATCGGCTAAACATTGAAGACCTTGCTTATATGTCTTGAAAGTATACAACTTATAGTTTATAACTTCTATTCTCTTTTATGAGAGAACATCGGCATATACTTTTTTGTAAGCTTCAAATATGATATTAGAATTTGTAAGACTTATTTCGTTGACTAAGTGTGTCTTTATCCTTTTGGAATGAGTAGCACTTGACTTGGAAAGATACCTTTCTTTATATTTTATTGCTTTATTCTCATCCTTCACTTTTTCGATTACTGAACAAATTTTATCTGAGGACAATGATTCGGTCAGATCATTTGAAGTATTCCGTGAGTAATCATTTTTGGATACAATTGTGAATAAAAGTCCACCTATTTCCTTCTAGAAAGAGTGAATCTGTGTCCCTGGCTATGACATTGATTTGATAATTGAATTCTTTATACTGTTTAGTTCTTTATATTGAAACTGATACATGCAAAGATTGGATAAACCAAGTATGGTTTGTCCAATAAACATTATTATATCCAAGCATATCATCTCTCTGTCAAGCATTCCTGCAATTTAGTCATCCGCAATCTTGGAGTTACGACAAAACATACCATTGCTGGAGTGAGTTATCAGTCTTTTACTAATGCTCCACAATCTAATATTTATACACTTCTTCATTTTGCAACTGTTTTTCCGTATTAGTTATTGGTTTTTAATTTATAGTAATCTAGCTTAAATAAATCTTTACTAACTGCTATCATTTGGGTATTGTAATCGGTATATTTTTTAAAAATAGCTACCTGCTTGAACTGTACAGTACAATCGACGTTTGAGGCTATTGAACCAAAGCTCAACCATTTCGTCAAAACTCAATTATCAATCACATAATTAGTCTTTGGTTCATGTGTTACAAATATCTTTCAACCTTACTACCAAATGGATAACGATATCCAGGAGCTATAGGTAAATCGTCTAATTAAATAAAAAAATAAAACAAATAATTTAATTATTTTATTTGATGACTCTGACTTACTTTTAATGACATTGTTATGACTTTGATAGGTTATCAAGATTAAAGTGAGTTGAAATAACGGTTTCTTAATTTCACCATTTAAAACACCGAAATTATATGTTTACTAACTATAAACCGTCAAAAAGTCGGCCTTTTCAAGTTTAAATTTGTATAAACAAAACACATAATTCTCTTCTAAAAATGTATTTTTATATTTAATATTTTTCATATAAGAGACGTGGAAACATTTAGATAAAAAAATCAATAACTAATAATTAATTAATATTCATTTGAACATTTTAAATAGCATTGCAGCCATACATTGTTACATAGAAAATTTTGTATTTAGATATAAACAGTATAAAACTGGAACAGTTGGATAAGAATGCAATCTCATTTTATAATTTAGAAAAAAGTCACGTGGGAAAAATTTCGCCCCCCGGAATAGATTATTGAAAGAAATGAAGAGACAATAATTTCAAATATAATAAAAATAATTCTTCTTTATTCAACCAAATATTTATTCCAACCGAACTACAAATGATGAAGTTCATTAAATTATATTTTCTCCGCCGACACTTTCATCTGATTTCCAACAGGGTTTTAAAGAAAATGCATAATTAAGAAAATTTTTCTAAAGTTTTGATGGAATAAAATTGAAGATATAATTGTGTAAATATTGACTAATACTGAATTTCTTGTCAATCAAAAATTCAAGTTTTCCATTTAGTTTCTCGAATTTGAAATATTAATAATTTAGTTTGTTTTAATTTTACTTATTTTAAAGAATTTTTTAATTTCTTTGTAATTTATTCGATTAGTGAAATGTATTAAAAATATTAATAATTAAGCTAATCAACCAATTAATTAAATTATAATTTAAAAAATTAATCTTATTTGCATAATAAAAACATTAAGCTTGGTTGACTTGCACTTAATGAAGAATTTATAAAAAAATTTTTTTTTAGTTGTAATATTTGTTAAAATATTCATTTGCTGTTTTTCCCCTCAAAAAAGAAGAAAATGGAATAAGACATTTACTAAAAATAATTAGGTCCGTGAAATCTGAATGGCATAAAATTGATAATTTCACTGGTTTATATGTTAACTATGATGATCCGGCTACTTAAACCAAATTTGATGATCCCATATGACAAATTTTGATAAAATATTGATAATTGATGGATAAAAAATCAACGATAAAAATATGGTTTTCGAAACTCTCTTTATATTTCATTCTCTTAATTTCAACATATTTTAGATATAATTATGTTATTTCTTTAATACGATATCAATATCAACATATCAATATTTTTTAAATTAATCCACTTTCCGTGATTGGATCAATCTGGAATTTTGATTGTACGCAGTGTTCTCGACAACGAATCTACTTGCCAAATTTCAGGTCAATATGATCAAAAAGTGAGTTAAATTGGCCTCACAAAATTTGCGTAGCACATACAAACAGTGAAATTAATATAGAGAGAGTAAAAATAGAAAAATGAATTCATTTAAAAGAAAACATTCGAGAATTTTCAAGTTTAAAGTAACTTTCTTTTTTGTTGTGTAAATGATTTTATTCCGCAAACATTTACCGGGGACTTGCGTAGTTTATATTTCTTTCCTGAATTGTGGATTTTCTCCACTTCTAATGTCTCACTTCATTTCAATGATAATTGTTACCTTTAGCTCCAACTTTTGCATCAATCTTTTTTTCATAATTAGAGAAAAAGATTTTTGATTTTCCTTTTGTAAGACCTATGATATATAAACGTATGCAGATGATATTATTTTCTAGTTCTGATCATATCGATTCTTTTTAAAATTATATGAACGGTCTTTATTCCTATATAAAATTTAGTGAAATAATAAGTTAATTCTCTTCTTCCGTTTTTATATCTGTTGGGGGAAAGAACGGTTAATGGTTTCGAAATAGAAATATATAGAAACCCAACGGAAACAGGCCTATTCTCTACTTTTAATAGCTTTTGTAATTTTACATATAATAAAAATATGATTGATGTTTTGACTTTTAGATAGTGGTTATTATTTTCGACTTTTGAAAAATTTAGCAAAAGTATTTTTCTAGTTTCTCTTTTGAATAAAAATGGATTAGATAAAAAAAGATTAATTAAGGAATCTATTTATCGCTTTTCAGTTGCGTCTGATGAATACTATGATAATTACAGTTCATTTTATTTGATGAACCTTTAAAATCTCATGTTTTAATTATTCTATATTCTATTATAAAATTATTAGGCAATTCTAATAAAGTGTCAAAATCTTTAAAATCAAAATATGTTTAGGAATAAATCTCAAGCCCTAATAGGTTTAGTGTCTGATGTATAGAAACCTTTTCACGTAAATGCGGCCAATGACACATGCAATGACACATGTGGTTCAAAAACATAGCCGATTGAAAGGCAAATAAAAAGTGTAAAGGTGAAACTGACTTTCAAAATTTTGCATAAAAACTTTAATAATAAGTTTGAAAGAATTTTTCATTAAATAAGCAACAAATTTATTTAGATTATTTAATTAATTCATTAAATCATAGCTATTATGTCATTAATGTTTCCATATATAAGTGCTAACATAGATTATGACAAACTTAATTATAAGTCGACTAAATATGGTCAACGTTTCGTCGATTGTCAAATGTAAAGATTACTATGGGCCGTAAAATATTGAAATTCTAATGCAATCTATTGTTACTCTACATACTGTTTGAAAATGGTTAACATTACTCTATATTAATTTAAATTCTCATAATTTAATTTAAAATAGTGACACCTTATTTCCGATGAATTTTCCTATAAAGTCTTTGGTGTTAAATTTATTATTATTATTATTATTATTATCATTATTATTATTATTATTAAAAAAATCAATAACTAATGATTAATTAATATTCATTTGAACCTTTCAAATAGAATTGCAGCCATATATTGTTACAAAGAAAACTTATATTATTATTATTATTATTATTATTATTATTATTATTATTATTATTATTATTATTATTATAAATTAAAATATGTATTAAAATTAAAAAAATTCAAAATGAACTTCACTGATATAATTTAAAATTGCAATTAATTATTAAACTAATTTTGAATTTGTTTCATTTCAATAACAAAAACGTTTAACAAAAAGAAATTAATTAAATTAAAATCGAACAAAATAATTTATTAATCTCAAATCAATTTTACTGAAAGCCAGTTGACAAAAATGTAACCACAGCAAAACCAAAAGCAAAAAAAAGAAGCAAAGTTAACAAACAAACAAACAAATTGGAAAATATAATTAGTTTTTTTTATTATTCAAATTTTGTTTGTTCGATTCTAGCTTTGACAACTCTTTTGATTAGGTGACTTCTTTTGACATTTGAAATAAGAAGGTCACAATTATTGGAATTCATACATTAATTTATTTGATCTTCATTTCATATATGGATTTCAAGATCAAAAGAAAGTGACTCACTTTTTTATAAGCACAAAAAAACTAGCCGACAGATGTCGACGATTTTATTCAATTGATCTAGAATGATATTTGAATTATTTTATCACATGGTGATAAATATTATGATCATAATAATAATAATAATAATAATAATAATAATAATAATAATAATAATAATAATAATAATAATAATAATAATAATAATAATAATAATAATAATAATAATAATAATAATAATAATAATAATAATAATAATAATAATAATAATAATAATAATATAAATATTCATATCACTGTTATTATTTTTTTTAAATATTAGACAATATTTATTATAAAAAATATATCTTCAAAAAACTATTTAATTACTTTGTATTTATTTCTTTCATATATGGATTATGATTTTGCGTTCAATTTTTATTTAGTGAGTTGCAGAATTTATCTTTTTCAAAGTTTCTATCCCATATAAAATAGAATAATTTCAAAAATCTATTATCAAACATTTTGTTAACTGATTAATTTTATGTTTAACTTATATTTAGTTTGATTTTTTTGATTATAAATATTTTATTAAATAAAAAATATATAAGTACAAACTAATAATTACTTAGATTCTGTGTAAAAAATTTT
This sequence comes from Schmidtea polychroa, assembly GCA_959609185.1. Lineage (NCBI taxonomy): Eukaryota > Metazoa > Platyhelminthes > Tricladida > Dugesiidae > Schmidtea > Schmidtea polychroa. The sequence goes on along the minus strand of CAUHTR010000824.1, from coordinate 9,439 downwards.
AATACGTTCAAATATATTTTGAAAGTTCTTACATCATAAATGAGTCAGGTATTACACATATATAACCATCTCTTATTGCATTTGTCAGTTCTTCACAGTTGATAAAGAAAGAGCACCCGCCTGAAAAATATGTAATTTTATGACACTTCGATATTCAACTGATGAAACCGTGACATTGAAAAATTTTCAAAACTTCATTTATACATATGGTTAATTGTTAATAATTTCTCTTCCTTAGGAAATAGGAAATCCCTTCAACAAGGGGTAACCAATCAGTTGAGAAGTCGTAGAAAAGTCTGCGTAATGCTTATATTAATGGTGATTATGTTTGCTGTTTGTTACTTGCCCATTCATTTGATTCAAATTATCAGGTGAGATTTTCTTTATTTAATTTTTATAATTTCGTTTTATTAATATATTTATTATAATTACTTTCAGTGATATATAAAAGATCAAATTAAATTTAAACAAATCGCTTATTAATGTTATCAGTAGTATATTTTACCAATTGGTTAAGCTGTTTTCTGACAGCTGGAACATTCGAATTTCTATTAATTAAAATAATTAATAAATATCAGAAAATGATTGACTTTTAATTTCAATTATAAACTGAAATGAATAAAGCTAAAATTTAAATTAATCAATATTTTATTGGGGTTTAAATGAACAAAAAGTTAGATGTAAATCAATTAAAAATTCTGTCAAATACATGCGAAATAAATTACGAAAATACAAACTTATTAATTTATTAATTAAAATTTTATTAATGAAATTAATCATTTTTGTAGGAAGACAACATTTCCGTGATTGGTAGACATAATAGCGGCCTGTCAGATATTGGGAAAATAGTTTAAATTAACTCTTTTAGATGGAAGGATTTGGAAAATAGTGTTATGACTAGCAATTAGATTGTTGAGTTATTTTTGAGTTCACCCATTATAAAGGAAGTAAAATTTAGTCTAATTTTTATGTAGGATTTTTAATTTATTTATAAAAATTTAATTAGAGTACCTTACAAAAAGTTAAATATTTGATACAGACTGGTTGCGAAATTGAATAGATTCTGGGGTCTAGTTACGAAGTTGGTTGTTTCTTACATGCTACCGATAATAGCCAAATAAACTCGAAACTCATTTGCCATTAGACATCGCATTGAATATTACTTAAAAAATTATTAAATTAAGTTAGTCACTCGAAAACCAAAAATTATTTAATATTATAAATATTACTATTATAAACCTAGTAAATTATAAGAATAAGCCTTTGCTGCAAAAATGTATTAAATAAAATGAGAAAGTATTTGATTATAAGATAATCAATCTGCTTCGATATTAAAATTGTTGCTGGAATTCTTTTTCATATTCACATTCTGCCTTTTCATTGGTTTATTTTTGATGAAATAAAATTTAAAATAAAAAATATCATAAATTTAAAAAGGTTTTTGTCTTTTTTTAAAACAATTTAATAAATCTTTAGTAAATAATTTAAACTTAACATTTGGATTTTTATCTTTATTCCTAACACCTCATAAAACCTTTTCTTTACATAAATAAATTTTATTATGATTTATAATTTTAATTTTAAAAATTATTTGAAACCATTTTTTAAAAAACCCATAAGTTTTAGTTCTTTAAGTTAAGATTTTAGTTCTTTAATGTGAAAGATTTATAAAAGTGGAATACTGAAGTAAGACATAAAATCTATAAACAACAATAAAAACTTTAAACCCTTATACTAACATGAAAACAAAGAGTCATTTGTATAAATCTCTTTATAATAGAAGAAAGAACTCCCAGATTATCCAAGAATTGCGTTTCTAACTTAAGCCCAAAACGTCATAATTATGAATGAAAGAGGATATTTTTTATAAAAAAATGTAATTGAGATTTATGACCCATATAAGTAAAAGTGTTGAAACCCGAGTCAAATATATGATAGTTAAAATGAATACGGTTTATTGTCAGTTTGGTATATCAGTGAGTTTTAAATAACCCAGTTAATACAGTAACCCACTTGATCCAAAAACGCAAAATACAACATTTGATAAGTATACATTAAGAAGTTTCTTTCATTTTCGAACTTTATTAAGTAACCTATTTTTTCTACTTATTGAGTGACGCAATATTTACGTGGTACTTCGCAGATATACCGATTAAATATACACGCGTTTGATGGATGAGTACCCACCATAAATTGAAATTTTATCAATTGGGCACATAAATAAATTATCCTTAATTATCAAAAAATATCAATTTTTATTACTGATGTTTTGATATTGTTTTGTTAACCTTCTTTTCTAAATGAAAAAAAATGTTTTAAACTAGTTAAATATTATTAAATTAAATTCCATTTATTTTGCATCAACAAAATTGCCGGGATTGAATAAAATGAGAAAGAATAGAAAACTAGATGTATAAACACAATATGCAAAACAAATAAAAAGCAAAATCCAAAAAAATTCAGAAAATTAATTTAAAATGTGAAAGATCGAAAAAAGACATGTCTCGGTAGCAAATGAAATATAAAACGAATATAATAATTCTAAATCAATATAGGAAAGTCCCCAAGTAACGTGATTTAAAAAATACAAACTAATTAATTAATTGAAATACAATAACCAATCAAATTTGTAAACCGAATTTCTGAGTTTGACAGCATGGTAGCCGCCTATCAATTGGGGATTAAATAATATCATTTTATTTTGATTTTCGGCTTTTTCGGCTTAATGATTACAAAAGAAATTGATGAAGTTAGCATCTAATTAAAGAACAAAAAATTAACAATTGCAGGTTAAAGAAAAATTCAAAAATTATTAAACGAGAATTTGCATTTAACTTTTCATGAAACAGAAGAATAAATAAAAAGATTATTTGGCAGAGCAATTAAGGTTTACATTTTTTGAAGTGGTCTTTCACAGGGTTGAAATAAAAGAAAGAATTCGCAATATAATATTGTGTCTATTGTTATTAAAAATATGTTATTTTAAAAATAAATATTATTACATTGCCTTTGTGTCATTTGAATATAAAGATTTGAATACTAAACGGATACAATTCTCTTTTATTAATAAATATCTTCCAAGTTATTAATTATTACCTCTTCTTTATGCATCTTAAAACTATTGAAACCCTTTTGTGATAAGTTTAAATGATAATATTCGGATTATACACAAATGTCAAATTAAGCAAAGCTATTTCAAAATATATTTTTCAATTAAATCAAAAAAAATTTCATTCTGAAAATCTACTATAAAATTACTAGCATCATTATCGGGATGAATTTTTTAATATTAAATATTTCGAAAGATAAAAATATAAATTATTTAAACAAAATTGATTTATAAAATATTTATGAAATTAATATAATTAACAAATTTATTTTTGATTTCCGTTTGTTATTAGTGAAATATTTATTATTCATAAATTTACATGTGCACATCAAAGATGAATTAATTAAAAGTATATATTATAAAATTAATTCTTCTTGCGACGAAAATTGCATTAATTAAATTTTTATATTAAATATTATACTTTTCTTTAGAGAAAACTATTTTCTTGGATAAATATTGTTAATAAAATGTATTTTAAAACTATAAACAAATAGTTTAATAAATTTTTAATCAAGAAAATGTACAAAATATATTATTAAAATAAATTAACAAATATTTATTTTAAATCATATCGATTTTAAACGAAATATAGATCAAAGTTTCTCAACCGCTTGTCCACGACCCAATATTGGGCCACGAAAAAATAAAATTGGTTTGCGTACAATGAATAGATAGATTTTTGGTCCACAGTACGTTTTGGGTTGAGTTACACTGATAGTCTATTTAAAAAAACTTAAATAATTAAATAAATATCAATTTTTAAAAATTTATAAATCCAATCGCCATCATTTATCATTTTATCAAATATTTTGTAAAATATATTTTAGTATAGTGTAAATGATTTTTTAAAAACATAATTTTAACAAATATTTTCTTAAAAATGGGTATCTTTTTGAGTTGGTATATTTTATTGTCCGATTGTATTTATTATAGGAATTGCACTCACCTTGTTCGTATGTTTCATTAATTTCTTCTACCCCTTCTAGAATGCTCTATTAAATTGGCAGGTGTAACTACTAATGAATATTAAGCACACTTGTGATTTTGTGTGCATCTTATAATATAATTTATTCATTATATTTTATATTATAAGAGGTGTTTCAGTCTCCAGCTTATAATCAGTATATTTATATTGTAGGATTGTAATTAAAAGCTTTTGAAAAATTAAACCAACTCACCATTATTTACTTCAAATTTGGCTCTTCATATTGCTAATTCTAAATTGGTATTTTTGAAATATATTTATAAAATACTTTTAATTTTGAACTTGAAATTCAGAAATTTCTAAAACATTTCATGAATCCAACCTGCGGCCTACGTCTTTTCGGCATTCGGCATTTTCTGACTGGTTGATGAACTACCCTTTTTGACCATTTTGTTCATTTGTTTAAATAATACATATTTAAAATTATTAAATGACTTCATTTAATTATTAAATTATTATTATTAATGATATTATTTGAGTAAAATCTATGTATAAAAAGTAGATAATATATTTTATTAGCTAATATTGCAATATAATAAAACGTATAGAGAACAATATACCAAGACAATTATAGTATTCGAATATTGCAAATAAATAATTACAAAGAAGATTGAATAATATTTTTAATTTTGTTTTTAAAAGAAATATTTCAATGAGTACCTTTTAAGTAAGAAATACTGTCCAATAAATAAATTACAAATATATTTATAAAAACATACTTAACTGCTCAAATTAAAACAAAATAAAACGAATAAAAAAGTTGAATCTTTTCTCTTACAAACCATTAAATGAAAATCTTTTCATTTGAAAAACTGAAAATCTAAAACAAATTAGTATTCATGTAAGGAAATATTAAGTGCTTTCTCAAACTCAATGCGATTATCTACGCGTTATAAATATATCTCAGTTATTCATTCAGAGAAATACATTATGTATATTTATCTATTATATAAGAGATGGATAATTATGAGAAAATAACAGTAAAAATGCATAGATTCATAAGATGGTTGTCAGTCATAACATTTTCACTGTCGACTGATCAATTTATGCACTGATAACAGCAATAAACTTTAATAATAATAATAATAATAATAATAATAATAATAATAATAATAATAATAATAATAATAATAATAATAATAATAATAATAATAATAATAATAATAATAATAATAATAATAATAATAATAATAATAATAATAATAATAATAATAATAATAATAATAATAATAATAATAATAATAATAATAATAATAATAATAATAATAATAATAATAATAATAATAATAATAATAATAATAATAATAATAATAATAATTATAATTATTATTGAGTTAATTTTAGATTATTTGTGTCACAAACATTCTGGGAAACTCGACCAGTTTTAGCGCAATACTTCAATAAAGCCGGCATTCTTTCACATTGGCTCTGTTATTTTAATTCAGGGATAAATCCAGTGATATACATGTTTATGAGCAGTAAGAATTTTTTAATTACATTTATTTTGACTAATATTATTATTAAAATAATCTTTTACATATTCAAAAGACTATTAGAAAAAATATTTTTTAGGCATATAAAACTTTCTGTCATTTTTGATAATCTGCTAGATTTTATTTTTTTATTTATATTTATTTTTCTTTGAAAATAAAGTTGAAAATTTGCTGAAATATTTTGACCATTGTCAGATGGGATAACATAGTATTTATAATAAATTTAATAATAAAATTTGATTTTACCAGATTAATTTAGGAAATCTGTATAATTTTAAATTTTTTGAAGAAAGTTGCTATTTCTCGTTACAATTATTTATCAGAAAAATATTTCTCTAGACGCGGAGATAACTTTCAGTTCGACAAAGATTTTGTTAAGGAATTTCATAATGTCCTTTTAATATTTCCAATAAAGTGGATAAATTCGTTAAGCAGCTTAGATATGGACATAGAATATAAGATGGTAAAAAACATTCATATACTGATGGTATGTCCAGAGACAAATACAAAAATGTACACAATATTTGATGATTCATGAAGATGATAAAGTAGACAAAATTAAAACAAATAGATCAAAATAAAGTGTGGCAAGATCATATTAATGAGATTAGAAAATATTAGGAACAGTTAGAAGAGAAATTATTTTTCATTGTTGGTGAAAATGTTTTAGTTAAGGTTGACATTCATTCAAAAGAAGAAAATTGATAGACGGAACCATTTGAAATTGACTATTTATTTACAATTGACTATTTATATCTATGACATAATTTTGTAATTTGAATAAATATTCTTGATACAATTCTTTTGTATTTAACAAAATTTTTTTAAGAAAAATTTAATTTTATATGACAGTGCACTTTTTATTTACCACCCTCAGGTAATTGGAATAAACCTGATAATAATTATGGTGAATTTTCAAATGTTATAAACACGATTAACTAAAGCTATTTGTCCTAAATGTTTGTATAGTTTTGGATATCTATGTCATTGGAAATTTTGATTTACAAAAAAGTTGATATAAGACTTACATTTGTCCGCAAGAATGACTAAAATTATGAAAAGAAAGTTGATTAACATTCCGAATCAGAATTGTGAAGGCTCACAAACTGAATAAAAATGCTAAACACGATTTTTTGTAAGATTTATTAAAAATATTTTTTCATTTTGAGAGTGATAAAAATCTTTTTTTCATGAAAACTTAAAATGTTGTTTGATGTTCGTCTTTCTCATGCTTAAACATCAATAGTGAAACATTAAAACAAATGATTTATTTGTAGACATAAAAATATAAATAACATTATTCTAATATATCAAATATTAATTTATCAAAGCATTTTTTCATATCATTATTAAAAAAACTAAAATTATATTCTTATAGAAGCAATAATACATTTTGGCTGTTACTTCATTAGAACTCGATTTAAACAATATAAAATATTTAGAAATTTTTATAAAATATACAAATTACTTAATTTATTTAAAAATCATTAATAGTGGAACACAGACAATTATTAATAATAAATAAATAAATAAATATTAATATTTTAGTTAAAACTTATTTTTGCAAGTTAAAGCAGGATTATATGTATATATAATATATATTCGCAACATAAATTATGATTAATAGAATATAAAATATAAAGAATTATATATATATATATATATATATTACATTGCCCCAGCCAAATGGCCAGGTGATGAAAGTGATAGTTTACAGCACCATTTACGTAGGGGAGCCAAGAACTATGTACATTTCACGTGAAAAGTTTCTTCGACAGAAGAATTTGAATATATATTCAACGCCTTCAAACTCTGTCATTAACACACAAACATTGTTAAAAATTTTAATATTTTAAATATTTTAATTTTTTAAATATTTCATTGAAATTGTTTAAATAAATTTAATTTAAAATTGTATTATTTATTTATTACCTAAAAATATTCCAATTTTTCAACAGTCAACAAATCTAACAATTTCGATATATTTGGTGAATCTAATTAATCGGGGGTTAAGAAACAATTGAGTCAGGTCTTGAAGTTGAAAAAAGTTGTTAACTGGGTTAAAATATTCAGTTCATTATTTATTATTTTAACTTAAAAAATTCCGACCACTTTTTGCTCAATTGTTCTTTTCAATTCATATAAATTTTGTTGTGTTATTAAGTTGGTGATAAATTTAAATGTCTGATTTTTTAAATTGACTGATCCACCAATAACACTTGACAACAGAAATCTACACTGACAATAAATTCAACACTCTGCTTGGTGACTATACAATGCTTATTACAACACTCGGTGAGGAATAGCACTTGTGCATAACACCGGATTAAAAGATTACAAATTACTGTTTGGTTTATTAACTGGGACTTTGAGCTGGTTGTTTTCGTTGACCTTCTTCACAAGTTTATTCAAATAATCAAGTAACTTCTTTTCGTTTAATTGTTCAACAAATTCTTTTATTCAAATCTTCTCCAAACAATTATTCTTCACAATTATTTTTTTTACAATTCTTTTTCACAATCGTTTCTCCAACAACGTTTCGTCCGACGTTGTCTAATTTTCTCCAATAATTTTATCTCACAAATTGTCTCAATTTTTGTTTCCTCTTTTCCAAATTTTGTTCTGATTTTCCTGTTCCTCTGCGTCAGCCTTATCTCTGACAGATATCAAGATATTTTTCCATTTTCCTTTTTTGTTAAGCCGCCTTCTCCCGACAATTTCGGTATCTTTGACAAGCTGTCAAGATACGGCTTTTTCCCTTATTTTATTTTTCTGGAATTTGAAATTCCACCTTCATTTGTACTTCTTAATTAACAATGACCTTTGTTTTAATTTCTAGTTTGTTTCCTTTTATTTGATTTATCTTTCTCATTTTAAATTTCTTTTTACTTCTGTTTTCTTTTCTGAGTTCCCATAGATCGTCCCGTTTGTCATGGCGATCTTCCCCCAGGTAATTTATTTATTTATTATGTTATTTTTCATTTAAGTATCCTCAACAATTTTAATACATTAATTAATACCAGTAATATTGTTTACTACTGATAAAAGAAATCTGTAACTATCTTAAGAAATTATTGATCTATTTGTACAAAAATATTATAATTATTATATAAATTTTAATGAAAGAAAAATAAATATTTGCCTTTTTTCTTAAAATAATTGTAAATAAACAAAAGTAATTGTAAACATATTTGATTTAATAATAACAAATTCATTAACAATTTTGGCTTCATTTGTTTGAGTGTTTTGGAAAATATAAAAATTAATAAAAAAAATAGAATTTGAAAAATATTTTTTTGGTTCTTTATTTTCGATGTTACTCAAAGTACTTCATTAATACATTATTTCTATTTGTTTAAGGAATTGTTTAAATGGGGTGAAAATTTATGGGAATTCTAACTTTTCTCCAAATAACTATACAGTTAAACTTGCAATACTATTAAAAATAATTCTAGAGAAACAATCAAAATATATTCACTAGTTATATTAAATGATAAAGGGGAATTATTTCAGTTGACCATAATTATAACATCCAGTAAAACAAGTCCGTTAATGTGTAATATCAATATGGTTATACTAAAAGATTTACAAATATAACATTTATATCAATACACTAAAAATATATAAAATTTTAATCAAACATTATTTAAACAAACATTTGATATATTTTATATGACATATTTGCATAAAATGAACCGTAAATGTTTAACATTAATTAAAACCCTGTATGAAATAGGTAAACGTTTCTAATAAAATATCTTCCTTGCAAAACGATGTATTTAAAATCCTACTAGCTTACAAAAGGAGGTGTTACAACTTTATAGCAATCTTCAAATTCCAATTATTTATTTT
>CAUHTR010000823.1:0-102367 GCA_959609185.1 Schmidtea polychroa | reverse complement strand
ATATTAGTAATTTGCTGTTGCTTAGCGTCTCGTCCGACAAAACGTCTTTTGTCATTAAAACCGACAAATGTTGGAATATTTCTATCACTGTATTCATCGGCTACTGATTCAACTCCGTTATTTCGGCCAATAACAACGTATGAGGAATAAGTCCCAATGTCAAAACCTACTACAAATTCATGAGCCATTTCAAAAAATTATAAATCAGTTAAAATTAATGTTTTAAGTAATATATTAATGTTTAATTTGATATTTAAACAAATATCATAATTGTTAAAAATTCTATTTTTAAATTACTATCATTGATAATTTAATTAATTTGATATAAATAAAGACATGATTTTATGATATTACTTTTGGGACAAGATTTTTTAAAATATTTTTAAAAATATTTTAAAACGAGATATTATTTCTTGAAAATTCCAAATTTAATTACATCAATAACTTTGAAATATTTAATGAAAATCAATTATCATTTTGTTCAAATTTGATATGCTTTTCATTTTGGAATTTCAAATATTAACTATCAATTGCTGTACAAAATAATAAAATTTTAAAATTAGTTTAATTACTATTTAAAAAAAATTTTAAATATATTTTTGTATCTGTAAAATATACAAGATAATTTAGTTTACAATAATGAAATGGAAGCAAAAGTACCACATTTTAAAGAAACCCATTGAATCACTTTTTGTAAACGATTTTGCTAATCTTTAAACATATTCTTAAATATTATTTTATTTTTCTAATAAATTTAAATTGATGATTTTAATTTTTTTACTGTTTCATAAAATAAAAGATTATTAATTAAGGGTATATTTTACAGATACAAAAATATATTTAAAATTTTTTTTAAATAGTAATTAAACTAATTTTAAAATTTTATTATTTTGTACAGCATATTCTTAAATATTATTTTATTTTTCTAATAAATTTAAATTGATGATTTTAATTTTTTTACTGTTTCATAAAATAAAAGATTATTAATTAAGGGTACGATTTAAATGTTCAGTAGTTAAAATTAATTTTCAGTAATTCAGTAATAATATGTTCATTAAATATTCATTACATGTTCATTAATTTTTAAATACATTACCCTAAACCCTTGTTTTACTGTTTATTTTTGATTATATATTGACAAAAAAATGTTTACTTCACATTATAATTTATAATGAAAAAAATTATCTTATTTACTGAACATTTAAATAAAAATACTGAACTTTTAATATTGTCTGAATTATTTTATTTAATAAATCGTTTAATTTAACATATATATAATTATTGTTTTTTAAAACAATAATTTTAATTAAAAATTTTTTTTTATAAAAATACGTTAATAATTTACTTCTTTTGAATAAGATTTAATTAAATTTTCTCATTTAAACATATCAATTTTATTATAAATGATATTTTATTCAATGGAATCTTTGCATTATATAACATATATATTTAACCTTTTTACTTTGACTAACATATTTATTGAACTTTTTGTAATAAATAATATCATCTACCTAAATTATTTTATTTAATAAATCGTTTATTTTAAAATATCAGTAATTATTTTATTTAATAAATCGTTTAATTTAAAATATCAGTAATTATTGTTTTTTCAAACATAATTTTATTTAAATTATTTCTTTTAAAAAGCCCGTTAATAAATAAAAAATAATACGAAATAAATTAATTTAAAATATGTAAAAAAAATTAGGTAATTTGTCAAACACAGAAAAAGCATTATCGCACAAATTGTCTGTGAGTGTATGTGTGTGTAAAACATTAAATTTTTACACATAGGTGTGTTTGTGTGTTTCGATAATCTTTCGGGGTTCAATGTAATAGGCACAAAAATAAAGTGAAAATCAATAAAAAATCAAATTCACAATAATAATTAAAGTACAAAAATGTTAATTAAAAATCAAAAAAATTTAAAATAACTAATTTTCGGGGAAACTGGTATTGGCGGATGACAAACAATGAGACAAGTTCAAATATAAATAAATGGAAAACATCGATTTTCCCCAAGTTAATAGTTTTATAACATTCTGGCTGATTATAAAAAGAGTAGCCAAGTCCCCAGAAGAAAATATTTACAAAAAACTAAAATTAATTATCTAATGGAAAATCCAAGTCAGTGGAAAACCTGACCAGTGTGAGAAAATTCGAGTGATCAACAATTATTTAATTAAGTCGCGCCAAATTGGGGTTTGAGGGAAATTCGAGAGAAAGGACTGCAAATAAAATTCGGGCAATATTATCATAAAAATAAATGAATTTTCTGAAAACCTAAAAGCTCCAAATTGAAAACAAATTAGATGAGCATGTGGAAGTGTGGAGAGAAAGATGCTCAAAATGACAAAACCAATTTGATTGAGAAAGAATTTAATTATAGAATGAGTATAAAAAGAGCACCAAGTCAACAGAATTGCCAGTTGGTCTAAGAATGAAGCTTGGTAAATTCAAAAGTAATTAGAAGCGATTTTAAACTTAGTAAGTTGAGTTTTAGCGTAACAGAAAAGAAGATCTCCCATTGGAAGACATATCCATGCGCCAGAATAAAAGTGATATTGAAAATTGTAAAGTGTTACTAAAAGTTGTGCAAATAGAATTTGTTGTACTAAAGTGTGTAGATAATAAAAGTGTAATTGTGGTAATTTCGAATAAATATTATTGTGTTGGGTTGTTCAATTTGCTTAATAAAAGAACACTTTCATAAATACCCAACAAATCTAACTTTAATGATTTTTGTATAGAAACTTTTAATTCATTGAAACAAATGTACAATAGAGGCAGTCATTAATCATGATGATCAATATCCCACGGTCTGTTTGATAAATATACTAATAAACATTTCGTGCTAAGCTCTCTGTATGATATTTACCTTGTTCTTTATGAATTTCTCGACATCGTTTCTGCTTGTTTCTGCTTTGTGTAAAGCAAGTCAGATGCTAGAAAGAAAAATTGAAACAAAACTTTTTATTGAAAAGATTTCTTGTTTTAATTTCAATAAAACTAGGTAAATGATCAACTGGGACGACCCATTCAACAAGGAAAGCGCAAAAAGTATAATTAAAATCATCTAAAAACACCAAATAAAACAAAAACTAAAAATATAACAAGAGGAAATAGGTAAAACAGAATTAATAAAATCAAAAATCGCAAGAAGTTACACACGAAACATAAAGTAAGGAGCATTAAAACAAAGAAAACTCGCCGAAATAAATACACATAGACGCAGAAAACACCACATCCATGAGATGGTGTAAAAGACGATCATTCAATCAATCAGGATTAAAAAGAAATAATTTTAAAACAAATTAGTAAATTAAAACAAATAAATAAATAGACCAATCAAAATGATTGGATTTTGAATGACAAAAACGATCAAAAAATTTGATCAAAAAACACACTATATCAATTCTGATTGGTTTAATCAAATTACAAAAATCTATATAAGGAACCGTCTCAGTAGACACTTTATACAAAAATATGTGAATTAAAATAGAATATTACAAATTATCAAAATCAGTTAAAAATTTAATAAAAATTCAAAAAAAGTAATAATCAATATTTTGAAAAAATTAAGAAGATGTATAAAGTAATTTTGAATTTATGTGAGGTTCCTAGAATGCCTAGGAACCAAAAAACAGACTAATTGATTGATTTTTAATACAAGCCTATACATCATGGATAACCTAGCTGAATTTTAACTTAATTGGTCAATAAATAATATTGGGGAAAACAAATTCGATATTGGATGAGTGTCTCACATCAGCCTAATTGGGTAATAAATTATTCAGGGAAAATAAACACAATATTTTATGAGTGGCAATATGAAAATTTCTGAATAAACTGCAAAAATAATAGTTGGAAATTTTGTATAAATACCGAGAGCAAATAGTTAAATTTTGCAGGGATCAACTCAAGAAAAAGTGAAAAATTGAATTAAATTAAAATTGAAACTAGAGACAAGGTGACAGAAATTTGTTATCCAAAGCAGATTTTAAAAAAAGGGTGATATTCTTTTCAATAATGTTGGGTTTCTAAAATTTCAAATTTCTAAATAATTAAAAAAGGAATATTTAAAATTCAAAATCAAGAAATCATCGAATTAAAATTTGAAAACGGGTCAGATGTAAATGAGATGATAGGAAAGATAGTGACAAGAAATGATTCATCAGAATATTTAAAAAGGGTTGAAATGCAGGAAAAGGTACAAAAATATAAAATCGTAAATTAATTAATTAATTAATTACGGAAAACCCGAATTAAGTAAACAGAAAAAAAATAAAGGGAGACGATTTAGTTTAAATACGATTATTCAATGTGATTATTTCAACTATATAAGTGAGCTCAAACTCAGAAACAATCGGCATTTTGCCTCAGGTAAAGACGAAGAAATCGACAGTAGGATTAAAGGAAAAATTAAAGTCAGAAGATAGAATTAGCGCAAGGAAAATAAAAGAATAAAGTTAAGTCAAAACTTGCAGAGCCAAAGCGGTTACAGCTCGACTTATTGAATAATCAGAAAAGGCATTTTATTGAGATAATCGAAGTTTTGTAAATTGTAGATTATACGAATTTGAATAGAAATATACGTTTATCTAATTGTTTTTACAAAACACGTGGAGTTAGAAACCCTGACGTTAATAATTATATAATTAAAAACTCAACAATATCAATTTTCGAATTGTCGAGTATATTCAGTTTTGTCTAAAATAAAGTTATTTTGTTTGGATTCTAGTTTTATTTGCTTAATTATCGAATAAAAGGAACCAGATCGATATCTAATTCCTATCGACAAATTATTAATCTTCCAAAAAATTATTATTATTATTATTATTATTATTATTATTATTATTATTATTATTATTATTATTATTATTATTATTATTATTATTATTATTATTATTATTATTATTATTATTATTATTATTATTATTATTATTATTATTATTATTATATTATTATTATTATTATTATTATTATTATTATTATTATTATTATTATTATTATTATTATTATTATTATTATTATTATTATTATTATTATTATTATTATTATTATTATTATTTATATAATGCATTCTTCGTGATATACCAATATAATAGTCTTTAATCACAAAATGAATTAAATATGTATAAATAAATTATTTAAAATTTTTCTTGTCCTTTTCAAGGTTTATCTTTATTGTTCATAGCATCAATTATGCAAATAATCGCCTTACCAACCAACATCAATATGTTAAAACAATTAAATTGTATCAATCTTCGTTCTTTTCATTGCATTTAAAATTTATTTCAGCAAAATTAAAATTTATTGACCTTCAAAGAAATCACGACTTTATTAATTTTTCCTTTGCCCATTGTTATTATTGATTAAATAATAACTTTTTATTTATTACAGTCATTAGAACAAAAATCGATTTGATTTATATATTTTTAAAACTATATATAATTTTATGGGCCTCAAATAAATTTTTCGAAATTTTTAAAATAACATTATTTAAATTAAAAATTGGATTTAAGTGCTGGTTTAACAAGATTCTAATAGATCTGATTAGACGAAGACCCTTTGTCCAGAAACCTTTTAACATTGAAAATTTTTAGAAAATTAAAACAAAAAATGTCTGCTGGCCTTATTATTTTCCTTTACAATAAACAAAAAATACAAATCAAAATATTTAAATGAATAATCGATTTTGCAAAATTGCTAAATTTTTCGGCTCTTTAACAGGAAGGGGTGAGGCAGTAAGTTCACAATTCAATATGTGACGCTTGGAATGGGAAAATGCAATCAACCGCCTCCAACAAAATTATGAAAGTATGTCCGGGCAAAATAGTAAAATATTCATAAAATTTTCATAATACGATTTATTTATTTTGTGTTGATTGTACAAATGTATTGATTAAAAATATGAAATGTTTTAAAAGTCAATTTGATGTAATATGCAAAATATTAAAGTTCTCTTTCCTTATGGGCATGGACGGCTCTACCATATAGTCGGATTAGGCGGCCGCCTAGGGCGCAAAAATATTTTTCTAAATTAATTCTCGAATATATAAAAAAATTATTTATTATGATATCTTTAATTTTTCTCTTTCACAATTGTCAGTCCTTTGTTATTTTCTACTATTATTTATGTATTTTGAAACTACATATATTATTATATTTTGAAATGGACAAATTTTTTATTTCACTCAATAAAAAAATTATCATGAAATACCTACTCGTTGAATTAAGAAATTTAAATTATTAAAACATAATGTTTCAGTTGGCATTCTTTAATGTAGGCGCTTCATAAAAGTTCGTCTAGTGCGCTAGGCTTGGACAAAATTTCTTGAGCCGCCCCTGCTTATGGGTCGTTAGGAATATTGTCACTGAGTGGGAAAAGATAATTAAAATTTGACAAAATTAACTAAAATTCAAAGAACAAATTTAATTGCAAAAATTAATTAAAAATATCTTTTCAGGGAAAGGTATTATTGAGTTAATATTAGTTATTATAATTTCGGCAGGACAGAATAACAAAGAATAACAAACTAAACACAAAAAGTTTTATTTTTCCTACAAAATCACAAATATTGTGATTTTCATTAACAAGGAAAGGCTTTTATTTGACACTAGGGCTAGGTGAACCTAGGGAAAACTGCACCACTCTAAACGAATCTGTTTTAGCCTCTAAAGAAAATACCATTTCAAATGTCGCTTTTCTAGTTTTCGCTCTTTCGTCAACTCACTTCCTTAAATTTCTTTCTTCAACCTTTGCGGTCAATTGACTATGTTTATATGTCTTTGTTGGGTTATTGGGTTGGTGATAATATTTGTAAATTTAAAATTCTAATTCTAATTCCAAGTGTGTCCTTTGACTGACCTACAAATAACACTTGACAACAGAAATCTTTATTGATAATCACAAATAATTTTCACTTTATACTAACAATAAATTTAAACACTCTGCTCGATGACTATACAATGATTATTGCAACACTCAGTGAGGAATATCACTCGTGTACAACACGGGATTGAAAGATCACTAACTATTGATTGGTTTATCGCCTGTAACTTTGAGTTGGTTGTTTTCTTTAACCTTCGACAACTTTATTCAAATTTTCAATAACTCTTCGTTTATTTCTCAACTAATTCTTTTTCTGCAAATTTTCTCCAACAATTATTCTTCACAATTATTTTTCCAATTACTCTTCACGATTCGTCTTCCAATAAATTCTCGTCTGATTTGTCTAATTTGTTGTCTCGGTTTAGTCTCAAATTTTTTTGTCAATTTCTTGGTGAACGGTTTCTTTTTATATAGCTTGTTTTATTTGTGGCACTAGAGATGATCAAATGTTTTCCACTTTTCTTTCTCCCGTATTTTCCGACTGTTCCCATTTTATCTCTGACAGATGTGGGGATATGTTTTACTTTTTCCTTTTTTGTTAGGCCGACTTCTCTCGGCAATTCCGATATTTTTGACAAGCTGTCAAGATATCTCTTTTTTCTCTTGTTCTGTTTTTGGAATTTGAAATTCCTTTTATCCTTTGTACTAATTAATTAGTACTGACCTTTGTTTCTGTTTTCCTATCTGACTTCTTTTGTTTCATTCCTCTTCCTCATTTTTCATTTCTTTTTACTTCCGTCTTCTTTTCCGAGTTCCCATAGATCGTCCCGTTTGTCATGACGATTTTCCCCCAAGTAATTTTATTTATATATTTATAAATTTGTTATTTAGGTATCCTCAACACTTTTCATAAGATGATGTCGTATCAATCCTTTATAAAAACAAAGCTCTAATATAATTTGTCTCCGTCCAGCCACCGGACTTTCTAGAAAATTGAATTATTTTTACTGTACGTTTGACAGGCTTGACAGTAGCCTATTATGATCGGGGGCTCATGTTTTCTAATAGCTAATTGATGTTCCTAATTGATTAGTTAGTATTTTTAACCTCTTAAGTGGCTATGACGGATATATACGTCATCAACTAAATTGACCTAAATTGACAAAATATGTTAAAAATATATCATAAATATTACTTTTGTTAACATATTATCTTAATAAATATCATCCAATAAGATATTATTTTATTTTTTGTAACAAAACTCGCCGCTGAGGAGCGCAATTCATTTGACGAAATAAACCACTTAAGAGGTTAAAAGTGGTTTAAAACTCTATTCTACTTTTCACTTGCTGCTTTTCAAAACCTGTTTCTCCGGGAAAAATTAATTTTTGCACTTTATTTTTATTTTTGAGTTTTTGTGTTACTCAGCACACAATTCTCTGTAATTAATTTTTAATTATCCCATCAATATGAGCAAGTAGTGAACGAAAAGATGAGTATAACAATTTCAAATCCATGGAGTGTCCCATACAACATAATCATGTAAGTACAAATTAATTAATTAATTAATTAAAATATTTGTTGACAATATTGATTATTTTAGTAAGAAAAATAAAATCATTAAGTTTGACAGGCGTGGTTGTATATTGCCATACTGTATTCAATTCAAAGATACAATTTAATTCTGATTAATGCTAATCACATCTTATAAAAGTAAAATTAACTCAACTAAATTTGCCATTTTAGTCGAAGATAAAATTTATCATGAAAATTGCAATATAAGTCGAGTATTTTAATATATAAAAAATATAGTTCCAGGTAGTGATGGGATTCAATTTTCTTTGGATCCGATACGCTTTCCAAATTTTTATTGATTTTTAAAATGAAAAATCCGTACGCACTTACTGGAACTTATTAAGAGCCAATACGGTTGTACCGACTGAATCCCATAACTAGTTCCGGGGTAAATTCCATTGATTCTGATTAAAAGTACACCTAGCCGTATTATTAGACTATATTATTGTTTCTTATTTTAACAAGTAAATCATAAATCAAACTGTATCGATAATAAATTGAAATAGCAAATTCGAACTGTGAAAAGCTGCTATAAATTTTAATAGTGTTGGGTCTTGTTATTTCAATAGGAACACGTGGTCAGATTATCACCATACTCACACCTTTATTATGATATATTGAAAATATTTTGATTTTTTTATCAGGATTAATTTCAAATTATCTATTTTTTAAAATGACATTTCATTAGATTTCCTTTAAATGTTTGCGAATTATCAGAAAGGAGTTCTCATCTCTCAAAGACAAACTTTGACACAAATATATTCTTATCATGCCTAATGTGCGAAGCGACGGGGTCCTTAAGTAATTATAGACGTTTAGAACTTGGCGACTTAGAAATCCAGTAGTATAAGTGTTTAAATAGTGTGTATACTTATGAATATACATTTGATTTCATTGACACAGATATTTGTACCAACAATTAAACTGGTTAAAGTAAATTTTTCTCGTTAGTTACAGTTATTAATTTTCAATAATCAGTGAAAGTGACATTTTCAGCGGCTTTTGGAAATAAGAACATCAATCAGTCGATTTGTGCAGATGATCTATATCAAATAACCAGTTTAAATTTGAAAAGTTTTTCACGAGTAAATCATTCAAATTGTTCAGTTTGTAGACAGTTTGTTCGAAATGTTATTATAACGTCGCAGCCTCACATGATACAAATCGAACAAAGACCAGTGGACGCATATGATTAATGCTTTTAATTGTCATTAGTCACGACTTGGAATTTGTTTCAATCACTGACACGCACACACACTCGTTGGAAATTTTCTGCCTTCTCAAATCGAAAGCTGAATGCATGCAAACACGATAGGTTTTTATACACACCAATTGAAATCAACACTTCCTGAAAACCCATTGCCTGTTTTAATTTTATTTTGATTAGTCAATTTTGAATAAAGTAATTTTTCATTCTCAACAGTGAATTGTTGAATCTCGAAAATTTTATTTTGTGGGAATTTTAGCATTTGCCAATACAGTTTATTGTGTGATACAAAATTATGGACAAAGCAAAATCTTTGGTTAGTTTATTATTATATTAATTTTATTTGTTGGATAACTGTTTATTTTATTTACAATCAATTTAATTTTGCAGAATATTGTCGATTTGAATCCAGATGTTCTTCCGAATTCTGATACTGATTCAAAAATATCTTCAAAAGAATGCACATTTCAAATATCCCCTTTCGTTACAGAGAAAGTGATGTACGACAGTTGTTAAAGGTAATTCTTATATTTAATTAAAATTTTATATTTCAAACAATTTGAATTAGAAACATTTCTCGGGATAAATTTTAACACGCTTAAATATGAATTAAATTAATTTATTCATTTAGATAATAATATCTTTTTAATGTATATGTTGAAACGAATTAGTGAACTTGACTAATTCGTGAAATTTACCTGACATAATTAAAACATTAATCTTTCACTGTCAAGTAAAAATTCTACGATTAAATGAAATTGAAATACCCAACTATATGTTTGAATGATGGTATTATAAAAATATCAAGTCATAATTAAAACTTACTAATTTATAATATTCTTATAATATTAACAAAATGACGCGTGTGTTCCAAAGAGAAGTGATCAATTTTTGAATTTTGTCAAAAATATTGAAATCTATAAGTGCAAATTTCTATATTTAAATATAGAATTAAAATTTTCATTTTGCATGTAAAACTATATTTAATAGTATTACTCTGCATTTAATAAAAGGATTACTGGAGCTTCTGTGGTATTTTTATGTAAAGACCTCCGCTTCATTACTCTGTTCATTCAATGTTCAACTATTTTCTTTATTCTCCTTCGTATGAGTCTCTTTGTGAATTGTTTATTCTTCGACCAAACTGGCAAATGGTTATCTGTATCACTTCTTTTTGTAGGTTTCTCTCCCTCAACAAAATAATCCATTTAACTGCAAAACGGCACTCAAAAGTAATTCGACTAATCACAAACATCACTTCAAAATAAAATAATTAGGCAGGTGACTAGGATTTTCGACAAAGCTATTCAATTATTTATTTTTAAAATGTATTTTTTGAATATATTTTTCTGATGACCCCCTCTGATTTTAAATTATTATAATTATTTTCGTCTCATTATTTCCTATCCGCACATACATGTTCCCCCATAAAAACATCAATTTTTAATTAATTAATTAATGAATTCTGAAGTTTTGGCCATTTTATCGATTTGCACATTAAATTTCTCTGCATATTCAAATTTCAAGACGAACACGAAAAAAAACAAGTGATAAAATGCACATCCTAAAGAGACTCATTTTAAAAAATATATTTTTAAATGAACTTGGAAAATATTTCCGAGACTAGTACTCAAAGTCCTCAAAGGTTTATAGATTAATTAAATTAAAAATTATTAAAAGTAAATAAATATATTCAATAAAAATAGGAAAATAATTAGTTATTTAAATTAAAATTTCATAAATATATTTTTGAATAAAGGTTATTTGTTAATAAAATTTCTAACATCTATAGTTTTCTAGCCTGCTTGGTGATGACAATAAAGATGTTGAAATACATTGTTATGTTTATGTAATTATTAATTAATTATTGTATGAACATAAGATCAATATTTAAAATATATTTATATTTTTAAAAAATATATTTTTAAATGAACTTGGAAAATATTTCCGAGACTAGTACTCAAAGTACACTTTCATTTTGGAAAAACGAAGAAAAAATTCGGGAGTCTTAATTGTTTATTATTAACAATTGTTAAATTATTTTTAGAAAAATAATTTTCACTGTTACATTTTTTTATATAAATCTTTGATAAAACATGAAATTATGGGAGATAAACTTATTATATTTTTTAAATCTTGATAATATTTATTTCATTATTTAATAAATTTAACTTACACTTTTTAATCAAATTCCATTAAAATCCACATAGATAATCAGGCAATAATTTAGAATGTAAAATTTCAAAAGTTTGATAAAAAATCTAAACAATAATTTGTTAGCAGTTTTTACTGTTGGACCGAAACTAGCATTACATAAAATAAAATTCTAATTGTGATGATTTTGTGGAAATAGGTCGGTAACACAACATAAAAACAGAATTAAGTCGAGTTAAACTCAAAACACGATAAAAACACCAACTAAACAGTAAAATTTGAAGGAAACAGACACAAAACATAAAAATAATATTAAAATTGTAAGGAGTTAGTAAACCCCTATATAAGATTATTATGGTTAAATGGTAGAAGTGAGATCAGTTAGTAGAAATAATTATTTCTGTTAAATTTTTATATTTAAATTCTATATTAAATTATATCATATTATATTAAATTATATTAAATTAAATCAATTAAATTTATGACCAGTAATTACATTAATATTAATAATTATCACGCCTCGGTGTTTAAATACGCTAGTAAACGGCACAATTTTGAAGTTGTTATAAAAATAAATGCTTGAAGAAGATTTGAATTTAATTGCGTCTAACATGGCGACCACGACCACGGATTTATTGATAAGCAGACTATTACCTGAGAAATTTCACAAAGGCGATGATCTAGAAAATTTTATCAAGGATTGTCAAAGGTTTTTTGGCGCGACAAAAACAACAATTAGGATGCAAGTAATATTAACTACAACATTACTTGACAGATCGCTAATGGAAGATTATGAAGCAGCCGAAGGAAAAACTATGGAAGAAAAACTTCGATATGCATTTTCAAAACCGACATCATTAATGGATGATTTAAAAGAAGCTTTGAGTTATGAACAAGGATCAGATTCAACCGAAACTTTTATAGAGAAAATTAAAAAGATGACAAAGAAATTAATAGCGCACAAATGGGATGAAGAAGAAATAGAAAAATGCCTGCTTACAAACTGTGTAAGAGATCGAGAAGTTAAAAAAGAGATCGAGATGAAAGATTTGAAAACACCAGAAGAAATAAAATCGACTATAAAGAAATTAGAAAAGGTAAACAAAATTATGGGCCATATTAATGTTGTGAAGACTTCACCGGTTGTTCAAAACTACAGAAGTTACAGAGATGTTGCTCAAAGAGGAATGGTAAACGGAAATAATAATTTCAAGCAGCGAAACGTCAGTAACCGACAATTGGAATGCTGGACATGCAAGAAAACTGGTCATGTTAGTCGACAATGTCAAATGAAAAAGAAAATGACGTGTTTTGCATGCGGAGTTGAAGGCCACGTACGGCGAGAATGTTCAACGATTCAATGCCAGAGATGTCACTTACGTGGACACAATGTGGACACAAGAGTCGCGAAAAAGGTAAATTAATTAAATTAAAAATTTTAAGAAGTGAATTAATAAAAATATATTAAAAAAGACAAATATAGTGCAAAAGCATTTGAAAAATACTAAAAACCAATAAAAACTGCCAAATCCAATATGGAATAGCAAGTAACAAAATTTAAAAAAATAATAAAAGATCACCTTTAAAAATGGCAAAAATTGCAGCAATAAGTATATTGATTAAAAATATCTGAATTTCTTTAAATACACTAATGCACTCACATTAACTCGCACACGCAAAATCAGAAATAAATACCGACGCAATTTTCCACATTTTCAGTTCTGTGTATGCCAAAGTTTATTTTGAAATTTTATGCACAATAGTTTTGATCGAGAATCATCGGTTAGTAAATTTCATGTTTGCTGTGGTAATCTCTATGCTATAGAGTCTATGCTATTTCAATGTTATTTTATTAATCCTAGAAAGATAATCATATTGTGTAGTACGAAAAGATACTATTGCTAAAATTGACGCATGTGTTTTAATTAGCTGCAGGTCGAGGTTTATTAATTTATTTCAATAAATTTTATGTGATTATTTATTTACATATATATAAGATTAATAATATTAAAGATAATTTACTTATATGTACCAGATACTTCATTTGGCAACATATTAGATATATTATCTTGCAAATATCTCTTCAAAGTAGGTGCTTCTAAGCGTCTACGTATAAACGAAGAAGACAAACCCAAGCTAAGATTTTTCATAATTTTTTTGCGACTTAGAGGCTTTTCTTCTTTGTTGTTAGCATTGTGGCTCTAAATTATATATGCGTTTATACAGGCAAAGTTTATCATTCCATACAAGAAAGCCATAGGCATCTATTCGTCTTCCTACAACAGGACATCAGAGAACACATTTGGTCCAGTGTGTCTACTCCGCCTTTTGTTTGATTATAATACATAATCATTTCTGTCTTACTTGTAGTTTCGTTGATGGTAACATCCTTATCACACGCGATAACAAGTAAACCGTTTTCGCCGTTTTTGGTTTATATGAAACGAGAGTAAGGGGTCCGTCGAAACATGACACCGATGTCTTCACTGGCCTAGAGCGACTGTTTCTTCAGGTATCTCGCGTTGGTTTGTTAGCTCACAGTGACGAATGAGATGTCCTAAACGCACAGCTATAGATTCGCGCTATTTAGAAAGAGAGAGCAATATTTCGCAAAAGCATGCGTAAATTTTACGCAGACTATCTTTCTAGGGTTAAATATTTAAACATAATACAATTTTGAACATAGTACCATCAAAATAATAAAATCAATCAACATGACAGGTCTTCGGGCTGTCGGGACAGTTTACCTTTTATATGCAGGTATTTGTGTAGACTCCTGTGCCGCTATGGATAAAGGATTTGAAGAAAATGGAACGCCCTAACGCCCCGAATAAGTTAACTATCGGAAAGCCCTCGTGTTCCACTGTCATGCTCGCAACAAGCAAGTCAGACAACTACGGAGTACAACAGGTAGCATAAAATCGCATAATAAGGTTTTGGAATCATGCCAAACTTTTAGTTTGGTCATGAGATCTGTTATTTTAATTATATTACTTGAATCATCTCGCTGAAGTCCAATAGACAAAACAAGGCGTACAATTAAAATACGACGAAAAGTAAGCACGAAAATAATCATAATACGAATAATAATTAAAATCAAGTCAATCAAAAAATTTATCAGCGTCTTAATAGAGCATAACAACGGGAATAAGATTGATAGATTAGTCCGAAAAGTTCAGTAAACAGAGTGAGTGGTTTGAGCAAATTAAAATTTTAAGAACTTTCAGCAGTTTTACAATTCTGTAATAGTAATTAATGTAGAACAGTTTTAACAACTAAATTGAATAATGGAAAAATGAATAGTTTCCACAACTTAACTGAGTAATCGACGACTAAGCCGTTTCAACAATCGATGGCTGGCAGATAGTCAAAATAGAGCCAATTGACAACCCATCATAATATGAGTTTTGACAAAAGTATATGAATTGCTTAGAAGTTTGATGACAGCATAAATTAGTCGAAATTATTTTTCTAGACATTTTTTAATGATGATCTAGTTTTGTGTTTTCTAAGTGGAAATGTAAGAAAATAATCAATGTGTTGAATTCCGATATTATTTATTCAAGTTAAGTTAGTAAATATCGTCTCATTTTTGGTTTATAAACATGCAAGATTTATCTACTTTATTTGACAGCAGTTTGCTGATGTATCTATAGTATGTGTAGTTTAGCGTTAATTTATTGACTGAAATTTTTTAATTCTATTTACGATTTGCAATCGTTATTTTTATCCGGACGTATTTTTAGTAGACCAATAAAAGAAACTATATAAAGTAATTCTATATAGTAATAATTTACTAGAGAAATTACAAATTTTTAAAAATCAATAAGAAAAGAATTAAAAATTACAAATACAAAGCTAAAGGAAAAGAAATATAACCTGGGAAAGTGATTGAATTAAAAATTACAATTTCAAAGCTAAAGAAAAAGAATACAACGCGAGAAAGTGATTTGGAAATCAAAGGATCCTAAGACAAAAAATCGATTTTTACCCAAGGCAAATTCCTCCGAAGATTAATCGGAGAAATTTCTAGCTCAAGTTTCTTAATCGAATCCTCCACCTCAATTAGTAACGTGTTATGTCGTAACCAATCCTAAAACCCTTACAGTTATAGATAAACCTATTGTTTACGTTGTTTCTTCTCAGTCAATATATATATATATATATATATATATATATATATATATATATATATATATATATATATATATATATATATATATATATATATATATATATATATATATATATATATATGTGTGTTAACACATAAGCATATAATATCAAAACATCTCACTAGTATGTATTGAATTGCATCAATGGTTTATACTGTTGTTCGTTCCTTACGGGAGATTACTGCTGCTGTAATTAAAACATTAACTATTATTAGGGAACTATTTAGTTAGCGATTTTACAAGTAGCGTTTACAACTTATCAATATTGTATGAATATGGTATGTCGTCAACAAAGTGATTTATAAAACTTTTAAACTTGATTATAAATTATAGTTAAACATAAATCAAAATAGATGAAATTTTTATTAAATTGTTAAGTATGTTTGACTGATTAGTTTGAAATATTTCTGAGGGTTTCTGAAAACTCACGAGTCTGGATATAAATCTAGAAGTTTAATATTTTGGCGTAGATAATAATTGCCATAACTTAAGTCTTTGTAACAACAAATTAATACAATTTGTTAAAATTAGAATTATATTACATAATAAGATTTTCAAGTGAGATTTATGGTCGTTTCAATAATTAAAAAAAATATAAACAAATTTATTTATTAATAAATTTATTTATTTTCAAAAATTAAACTTTAAAACAGAACTTCTGGTATTAATCGAATCCATTTAAAATCAACATTTCAAATACAACATTTTATTATTTAATAAAAATAATATTTAAACAAATAAAATAATAGTTAATGCATTAGTAAGGATTTCAACACACGGGCAACATACAATAATAATAATTTAATTTATATTTTAGAACGCCTCAAAATAACTATTTGAACATTTATTTGTTTTAATTTAATTGCTTTCTTGTCTTAAGGTAGAAATATTTGAGAAATACTAACGAATTAAAAGTTGTCAGGAAGTTTCAATCTGATTTTAGTACAGAAGCTGCCACTTATTGAAAATGTGTTTTTAAAGTTGATTTTATGGACGAAAGTGCGAAAAGCACAGGTCATCAAGATTGATTGTTCGTTTTCCAGTATTTCTGAAAAGCAAAAATTTTTGTTTAAGTTTGCTATAAATCCCTAATATTTTTGGAGGTTCAGCTGTGTTTTTCAAACTTACATCAAATTCTTCCTCCATTGGGAAATTTTTCTAATTTTCAACTTTTATTAATTCTTGGTCTTATGAAGCTTCCGTTGATTCATTATTATTTTCTTTTTGTTAGTCTTTTTAATAAATGTGTGGCTAAGTTTAAAGCCTGTTTAGTGGATACAAATTTTGGATATTTAAGCGTTTTGAACAGATTAGTTAAAATTACATTTACTTGCCCATCAATTCAATAATTCACATGCTATTTTACTTCTACCGTTGGAAATCTTTCTTTTCATATACTCCAATGCAACTCCAGCCAATTTTACATGTTCAAGCAAATTCTGAAGATATTTGAGCTCGTTAAAATCGATGTCATCAAGCATCAAAGCTTCTTCGATGAATTTTTGTAGTTTCACAAACATGATTATAATATTTACAAGAGAACGCCAACAAGTTTGACAATCTAAAACTAACTCAACATTTTAGCTTTAATTATTTCTAGTAATATTCCATTTTTAAAGGAAGATTATCTAGAAAACTTTTCGAACATTGTTAATTAATTGATGGATACTTATAACTTCTTCAATACCCTACTATTTTATTTTTTTTATTTCAATAGTAGCTTCATCAACAAAAACATTTTCATCTTCCTTATCAATTTCTCTTGATTTTCTTGATTTTTTTCTTATGTAAAGTATCGAACAATCCAAGATGTACTCAATGATTGAGACACATTTGTTAAAATGTTTCACCATCAAAGAAGTGTCATCTCCTGTTGCACCAACAATGTATTACTCATAATTTACTTTAAACAAGCTACATGGTGAACAACCTTTTTAAGTCATTTGGGGCGCCACGGAGAATTAAATTGACATATTTCTTCGTTCGTGAGCTGGTACATTCATCGAATGTCAAGTTAAATCTTAGGTTATTTTTAATCTTCTGTGAGAATTCACAAATCATTTTTTTTCATTACTGGTGGGTTACAGGTAGTCAAACATCTTACCCTTTCGTGCTGTTTCCAGCGTAACCAAGAATACAAGGTTGATCCTACCAATTGATACCCATATGAGTAATCATCGTTGGTAATGCATCAACTGGGTGAGTACTCGCCAAAAGTGAGCGCACTACTTGCACTATAATTGTCGAGCACTCTTTGGGTCCACGGACTATCGTTAGAAGATATATGTCCGATTTCACTGGTCCCTTGACTCTATTGTTTTCGCAAATCATACAATTTCATTGAACTTCATCAAACTAATATACATCATACTAGTGTCAAAATACTATACTTTTATTCATAAATTAATCAGATTTTCCGTTCATTGTTCTCCAAACGGTTTCGGTTTAGACGATCCTGATTCGAGTCCTGGTTCGGCCAGCCGCAGTCGTTTTAACTGCTCTCGGCCATCTCGGCCTAGCCGTTTGCGTTTGGCCTTAGTGGGTTTTCGTCCAGTTCCGTAGTCATTGGTCAGATGGCTGCCGTGACGTGTTCGTCTATTGTTTTCTGGTTTAGTCGTGTTTCCATGGCCCGCATCTGTAATTTCAGGGCACGTATTTCGGTTTTATCCTGAGCGCTTTGGAGTTGTAACTGTTCAATTTGATTCAGAGGTTTGTGCACCACATCGGGACGAAACCAAGTCTGCTCCATTTCTCGGCATCGTTCTTTAAACTTATTGATACTGCATTGTAGACGTCTGTTCTCTATCTTTCCGGAGACCTTCGAATAGCTTGTACACTGAAATGAGAAACACAATCAAATGACTTCTGACATACGCTATTTCGCTGCCGCATGTAGGCATCTTCGAACTCAATCTTTTATCATCATATAATAGGTACTAAGCCCCTATAAAAGCGTACTTAATCTCGATGTCCAACTTAAATGAGAAAATAAGAGGCTAAGTTTATATATATTTTTTTAAGAAACAATTTTATTTGAGAATAATGAGGGAGTCATAAATTAAGAAAATCACTGTAACTAAAACAATAAAATCACAAATGTTTAATATGGTTGCACGAAATCATGAATTTTCCGTCGGATTTCAACTTCGAGAAGCCTTCTTGCGGGGCCTACTCCGTTTTTTTCTCTGGTATCGGCCCGAATTCAACCTCTTCGATGGGCCGGCCGGCTTCGACTGCATGAATTTGGGCCTCGATCAGCCGGAGTTCATATTGTGCCCATTCGATGGCGCCAAGTGTGCGGTCCAAAGCCTCTACTGCCAGTTATTATCTGGTTCCGGTTTTACCCACGCCGGGGCATTGGCCTCGGGTCTATTCCGAATTACACGATCTGAACTGTCCAGGTCCCAACCCTGGTTTCATCTGTGAATGTGATGCCAGATATGCCTGGAGCGCAGGCGTGTAGTTGTCTCGTCGTACTGATTCTCATCGCTGTGATTGCTGGATTGCGACATTCTAAATTTGTGATTATAGTTCAGACATAATTTACCGAATCAAATATCCGTCATTGCTGATTCCTCTTGTTAGGATGATTCGATTGCATATTTGGATGACGTTTGACTAATTTGTGAGTTTGTAAGAAAGAAAATGAGGGTTATCTTCTACGAAACGAAAGTTAAACTTAAGATTCTGGAAATAAATTCATCATGCCTATCATTACAAACAATTTATATAGGTGTAACTGCAGGCAGCTGAACAGTAGGAGGGGTCCTTTGTGAAATTACAAGTTGGAATCCAAGAACCTATCGCGGGTAGTATCGGTAGTGAACTTATCGATGTACGTGGAGTTGTTAAGAGGTCACTTATAAATATTGATTCTTGAATTATGGGATTGGTCTACTCACTTTAATAACCCTCGAACCTATTAGGACGATCCTGAAAACTATATTAAATCAAAACACGGTTTTATCGACTAGCAGAATTTTTATGACTCGAGGAGGTCCTGTAGACATATATAGTGAGTACGCGAATATGTTTAGTTATTTAATTCAGTCTACTTATCCTGTCTGACCAATACAAGAATTGATATAAAAATATGCAAATGATCAATAATTTTATTATCGCCAATTCGCAAAATTCAAATTTAATATATTATAAAAACGCTACAATTTAAATGCACACTATTTTAATGTATTTGCACACTATAAATGCTAACTATAAATAATAAATGCTAACTATAAATAATAAATGCTAACTATAAATAATAAATGCAAACTATAATAAATAAAAGCTAACTATAATAAATAATTGCTAACTATAAATAGTAATGCTAACTATAAATAAATTATTTTCTAACCATGTTTGTTTTATTCATAATAAATACTTCTTTGTCGTTATAGCAATGGTGGAATTTAAAAAAAATTCAGAGTTTGACTTTGTTCCAGAATACTGTTCTTCAGGAAATGAAGATGAAGAACACGTTTTAAAACTTGAAACTCGAAGGAAAAAAATTTGCAAAGACTGGAAAAGAGCAAATGCATTTGCAAGTTCAAATGAAGATGAGGATTTTGTAAAAAACGAAAAAGTGTGGTCTTGTTTTCGGACAAATAAAACTGAAGAGGGGAAAAAGAGGTTTTTCCGCTGTAATCGTGTTAAATTTCGTGGGGAACAATGTTCAGCCTCAGCTTACTTGTGGTACGAGTCCAGCACTAGTGATGTTGTTCTATACAGATCAGGACATGCACATGATTGTGACAACATCAAAACAAGAACAACAATGACAGATACCGTCAAAGCTGAAATTGACAAATTGTTTGCTTTAAAATTGAAACCAAAAGCAATGTTAGAACATTTGTCTAACGAAAAATTACCCCTTCCGAGTCAAACACAACTGAATAATCATCTGGCATCCTTGAGAAAGTCCAAATATGGTGCCAACATCATTAGCCTTGGAGAATTAAATCAGTGGTTGCAAATTCATTCAGCTGTTCCAGAAGCAGATAACAAAGCATTTGTTTTTGCATATGAAATTAAATATGAGGACACTGGATATTTCCGGTACTTCATTTCATCCAAAACAATGTTGAAAATGGCTTTAAACGCTGACAATATTCATGCAGATGCTACATACAAACTTGTATGGCAAGGCTTCCCTGTTCTTGTTATTGGTACAACAGATCGCAATCGCCAGTTTCATTGTTTTGGTATTGGAGTATGCACCGATGAAAAAACTGAGGACTTCAAATTTTTGTTTACTGCATTGAAGAATGAAGTTCCTAAAATCTTCAATGCTCCCTTCAATCCAAGCACATTAATTTCTGATGCATCAAAAATTATCCAAAACTCTTTCATAGCAGTGTTTGGCAAAGACGTATTGGTGATTATGTGCTGGCTCATATGAAAAAAAATGTTCAGAAAAAAGTGGATTCTTTGATTCCAAAAGATGCAAGACAGGAAATTTTGTCTGACATTGATTCTTTGCAACTCAGTCAATCCAGAGAAGTTTTTGAAAAAGCATCAATTTTATTCTTGAAAAAGTGGAAGGCAAACAAGGAGTTTGTCGAATACTTCACAGCTGAATGGCTGAAATCAAATAAAAATTGGTTTGAAGGTGCCAAAAAACTAACACCTAGCACAAACAATGCCCTTGAGGCATACAACCGAGTCATGAAAGATGAAGATTCTATGAGAGAGCGAGTCTCACTATCAAGATTTACTGTTGGATTGGTTGATTGGATTGAAAGGTGGTCCAACAATTACGAATCTGGAATTAAAGTCATCAAAACCGAACCAGAAATTGACTTGGAACTTTGGACTAGCTCATACCAGTGGGCAAAGTTGAAGAAAACCATTTCTCCAGAATCAACAGAGAGCAAATATCGATTTTATAGTGTGCAAAAATCATTTTTTAGTTTGCAAAATATAGTTAGCAAATAAGTATTTAATAGTGTGCAAAAATCATTTTTTTAGTTTTCAAAAATAGTTAGCAAATGTTAATTTTTTAGTGTGCAAAATGGGATTATTTAGTTTGCATTTATTTAGGAGCCTTATAAAAATGTGTTAATAATCAACAATTTTAATATTACAAATTCACGAAAATTTAAATTTAATATATAAAAAAAATTTGTTTAACAACAATTTTCGTTTACAACATTTAGACCTGTGTACATTTATTCATTATTTCTGAACATTGAAATTGTCATAGTAATCATTGACGATTCATTCTATCTTCTTCAAATTTTCTGTTCGAAATGCATAGGCGCAATGGAATTCCGTACATAACTTGATATATTTTGTAATTTAGGTTTAGCCAACTATAATTTATGTTCGACATTGTGATTAATTGAGTCTGGAGCTTTACTCCGTTTATCATACCTAGGGTAATGTATTCGTGTTGATTTTTAGTGTGTACGTTATATGTATTTTATGCATGAGAAAAGTGGATTTAAAGAAAGTTGCTTGCTTTCGTGGCCTCACTGTGCTCACTACGACAAGCCCTAATGTGTGTATACATCGGTAATATACTACCGTAATATAGTAATCGATAACGAGTTCTAAGAACTCCATCGTACCAGAGGTAATTTATCGACGAACCCAGTGGCCTATACAACCGAGTCAGTACGACCTCCGACGACCCCGCAACGTATAATAAAGATGTGCGTGCCATTCAGTGGCCTGCATACGTCAAGGCTGCGTGCTCAATGACGTTGAGTTTTAATAAATTGGATGCAAGACGAATCAAAATCGAAGATCAGTCAATTCGATTTTAACCCCTCTTACATACCAACAAAAAAGAATTTAAAAATATAAAAGTGATCGTTAATGGTTGTATTATAATAATATAATGAACAACATATCATTCTTACTTTTCAATAAAATCGATGATCAAAATTTCGACAAAAGCAAAATTGGCAGTGTTTTTGTGACTAAAATGCATCGGTATATACACCTATTTTTTTTGTGTGCAAGTACACGTGTATGTATTGGTGCATTAAAACAAACTCGAATTCTTTTTATTCCAGAATTTTCTATTTTTGATGATTTTAATGGCAATTTTAGTGCCATAATTTTTATTTTTTGTTAAAGTTGCCTCCATGATGGGCGATTCCAGAACGTTCTATATTAAATTAAAGTTAATTTTCATTTTAATGTTATTTTTTTCTAAATTCTTTCAAATTTTTATTTTTAAAACTAATTGGTTTATTTTTATTAATTTTTGTTGATTTTCATGGCTTTTATGATGGATGTCGCCATTTTTATGAACTTCTCTGGAATTTCATCTAGAATTTAGTGTTTTACTATCTTTCTATGTCATTCGAGTCTGTTTTGGTAATTTTTTTATGTTTTTTGCTGTATTTGAGCTAGTTTTCTTGCAATACTTCTTGCATTTGTGAGATTTTATTTAATTTCAGTGTTTTTATTTTTTATTGTTTTTCTCTCAATTAATAATGTTTAGTTGATGTTTTTATGTTTATTTTTAACTAAATTTATTGTCAGGTATGCGTGCTATGTACCCACACATTTTAGTCACAAAATAAAGTTTTGGGTCTAGAAATCAGTTCTAGCCCAACATTACTTTAAAATGGTCATGTATTAATTTCGTTTCATCGGTTTCATTTTTAGGTAACTTAAATCCACGTTTATCGTATAAATTCCAACCTAGTAATGGTTCTTATTGAAATTCCATCTACTCATGTCAATTTCGAACCAGTTTCTTCTAAACTTGTACGTTTTACAAATTCCATCATTGTCTTTGGTTTTCTAATTGAATATTCAACTTCATAATCAGCTTCCAGTTCACGTTTGTCCAAATTTGGATGAATATTATAAGTTTTAAGGTGCCTGAATATTCGTTTTACATATATTACTGTCAGTTTTTTTGTTCTACAAGTTTAGTTCTGCAAAAAAATAAATAAATCATAAATTTAGGAATTCGTCAAAACTTTCCTACTGGTTTTTGCTTAATTCTAAGAACTTGAACTCGTCGAGTATTAGAGTTGAATCCCAAATCCGACTAACTACTCAGAAACTATTTCTAATTATAAAATATTAACTGTTAAAATTATTTAGTAAATAAAAACTGCTAACACAGTGGGTTTTAGGGGCCCTCAACTTTATTAGGAAAAATTATTTAAACAAGTAGAGATTAGCAAGTATTTATATTTAATATTTATATTTTAAATAAATTTACATAGAACAGAAAGATATCCATCGTATCTTTGCACCGCTGTTTTATTTTCTTAATTATTGGTGGGTTACAGGTAATTCACATATTATCCTTTCGTGCTGTTTACAGTGTAACCCGATACAAGATCGAATAACCACTCGATATCCGTTGAGTATTCAACGTTGGTATTGTATCGAATGAATGAGGACTTACAAAAAGTGAGCGTACCTTTGTACATTATAATTGGCAAGCACTCAAGTGGGTTCACGGACTGCCGTTAGAAGGTCTGTGTCCGTCTTTTTCAGGTCCCCTTATCACCAGTTAGCGTCTAACTGTAGCAAATTTCGTCTAACAACTTGTTGGGTTTTAGATTACTTTAAGTCGGTTCCCTCTGACTCCTCGTGTCCTTTAAATCAAAACAATAAACGACCCAACGTATATTGAAATAACAGATTCACAATTCTTTATCACAACTCTACAATTAATAATCAAAGTTCCGTTTGAACGATTCTCCACTCGGCGTTGATGCTTTGCAAATAGATAATATTCACCTTTTATTCCTTTAGATTCTCTTGACCCACGTTTTCCTCGGTTTCTGCTTGATTTGATTCCTTTTTCACCTTTCCGTATTCCTAATTCTATGTCTTCTTTTCCCTCCTTCCTTAATTCGTTTTGCCTATTCCTAACTCGGTTTCCTTCTAACCTTAGCTGAGGCAAAATGCCGATTTTTTCTGATTTTCCCTTTCCTTATATACTCCTCGAAATCGGGATGACAAATGGTTATTGCCGAGCCAATCTCTCACTTGACATTTGCTTCCACGTATTTGCCTCGGCTGTCACCCATAATGGTCCAACGAATCCAGATAATTAATGGAGCTTCTGGTCTTCCTACACGCGCTATCTTCTTGCTCTTTTCCAATTAATCATTGTGTCAAGCTAATGGGCCCAAATCTTCCTTTTGTTTGCTTTTCTTCTTGTTTACCCAGCTCGGGTTTCCTTTATCTCTCGGGTTCTCCATTAGCTCGGGTTTTCCATTAGCCAATTAATTAATTAATTAACGTTTTCTGTTTTCATACATTTGAATGCTTTTCGACCCTTCCTAATCATTTTCTGATAAATCCTTAAACATCATCTTGTTGACCATTAGCTTCTCTATACCTGTCCCGTTTTCCCCATTCGATTTTGATGATTTTACCATTTATTGATTTTTCTCGGATTTCCGGATTCTTGCCTTTCGTAATTGCTTTTGGCATTTTCTAATACTGCTTCCATCACACTTTCCTTTACTATTGATTCTGTGCATGATCCCGCTTTTATTTGTCTTTTTTCTTCGCTTACTTTTTATTTAACTTATTAACCTAAATTTCATTTAAATTTTATTTTAATTTACGGACCTCAACAAACTCAACTTTACTAGAACCCATTATCTATTGACTTAATTATATCTAAATTACGAAGACTAGAGGCTACATCATTTATTACAATTATTGTTTATTCACGCTTCCTTGCGAGCACGTCATTGGGCGTGCTTCTGCTTCCCAGGGCGGGTGGGTTTTATTGTCGAGCACGGTCAACTTGTCGTGCCTACTCCTTGGTTTCACGCTTCGATTCACGTGATCTCCCAGTGATTTCCGATTTACTCAGCACGTACTGAATTTAAAATACAAACCATATATTTAACTTTCCACGCATTCGCCTGTAATAGCATCAATGGTACCCTGACATGTAATGTTAGAGGACCGATATTATAACTCAGTGAATGTGGTACGATAAATTCAGGAAATTTCAATAACAGGTTTAAATAACCTAACATTTCATAAACATAAACTAAATTGTTCTGCAAAAGTTCGTGTGGAACATATATAAATATAATATGATTGATTCCAGCGAACCCACAATGGACGTTTGTGACTACAGTATCAGTAATTCGTGGAACTCATTTGTCGGTATGATACTGCTAGTTGGTTAAAATCATTGTCGCAATCTTTTGGTTTTTTGAAAAAAAACATCCTCATTAGCCTATAGAATATTGTTTAGTTTGTAAAAACCTTTATTGACATTAGAACGTACATTATAAGTTGTTGGTCAAAGTCTTTATTATCATTAGAGAACATAACCGCATTAGCTTGTGAAAAATCTTTATTTGTATCAGGGAATACGACATCATTAGTAAGCTATTGGAAATTATAATTTGTTGGTATAATCTTTATTATCATTAACACATTTGCCGCCAGTATATTTTTTATCTCTGTGCCACAGTAAATTGTAAATTTTTAATCAATTTTAAATTTTTCAAAGTTTTGCTACTAAATTTTTATTGAAAACTATTGCTACCATAGTAGGCTATTACATATACACCAATAAAATGATTACCAAAAAGCCAGGGTTTATATTATAAAAATGAGCTGAGGTACGAGTTATCTCGTACCTTCTAGTGAAATGTGTTAAAGCAGGGGTTCCAAACCTTTTCCATAATACTGTACCTGTACGCTGTAAACAATTTGATGGCGTGCCGATAAACCTAATTTTTTTAATGGGGTATAAAATGCAATGGAGATTTGTAAGTAATGACAAGTAATATTTACTGCTAAACATATAAATAAAATATAATTATGACTTAAAAAATAGTTAATGGGAAGGTTGGGTCTGTTTATAATTAACTAAAGAAGAAATATCGGCCTCAATGTTTGTCAGTTTAAGACGAAGAACCGATTCAATGTCCAGCAAAGCTCTATACTTGGTTTTCATCGCAGTCATTGCAGAAAATCCTGTCTCACATAAATATATTTTTAATACATTTTTGTTTTACATATAATAAAGTAGTTCGTGTACCGGTAACTGCTTGCCGCGTACCGGTACTGGTACGCGTA
Source organism: Schmidtea polychroa (assembly GCA_959609185.1). Classification (NCBI taxonomy): domain Eukaryota; kingdom Metazoa; phylum Platyhelminthes; order Tricladida; family Dugesiidae; genus Schmidtea; species Schmidtea polychroa. The sequence continues at coordinate 75,387 of CAUHTR010000823.1, read as the reverse complement.
CCCAAGGTTGGGAATCCCTGTGCTAATGAATATAACATCATTAATTTGTGAAATATCTTTATTGGTATGGAGACTACAGCATCAATAGTTTGTAAAAACTTCTATTGACATTAGGGCACACCTTATAATTCATTGGTGAAATTCTTTACTACCATTAATAGAGATTATAACATCATTAGTTTTTGAGAAAATCTTTATCGCTATTAGAGAATACGACATCATTAGTTTTGTAAAATCTCTGTCACAATCTGGTTTCTATAATAGGATTAGTGTGCGAAAGCTGTGGTGAGCCGTTTATTCATTACTCCTTCTGTTCAGAGAAAATAAATAGTCACTGGAGTGTTCAAATCAATTTTTGTTTATAACTCAAACTTTAGACATTTCACAAATGTCGCTCTATCGATTACGGAGTAATCAATGTTGAACATTTGTGAATTGTAACTAATTTAGGTCTTGTCATTTGATATTATTGATGAGATATCACCCAACAAGCATTTTTAGGGGACGAATGTCAATTATTTAGAACAATGGTGGATGTTAAACCCACAACGTAAAAGCGAAGCTTTCAGTCTTGCTTGATTGACCTGTGATCCTCGCATGCTACTTAATGTGATTCGCATCGCACTGTTAGAGCATGAATAAAATAATTGAATAAAATAATTGAACGTGTAAGCAATTCTTACTCTTATCTGGGTTCGTCGAAGATTGGCTTTACTCGATTTTATTGTATTTGTGAGATCCTGACATTTGAAAATTTAATGACTGGAAGCATGTCCGCTACCACGCCTTATACACCTTATGGATCAGCGGTTGTGTATTTTCTCTTCATCTGTTCTCGTCTAAGCGTTATTATTGATTTATGCGTTGTGTGCTGATATGCTTGTCGGGGTTTCGTTCCCAGTCACAGGTGTTGCCATTATTTCCTTTCTACTTCAATAGTGGGTTGATCGATTTGGATACGTTTAATGTCACGACTGCGGTAACAGATGTGACGGGGTTGATTCAACTTGTTTCTATAAAATCAACAGTTATATATTTTTTTGTTTCGGTTAACTAGGCTAATCATTTAAAATCCGATGCATTTTATCAAACCATATCAACTTTCAATTTTTCTTGGCAACTAGAAAATATGCTTTTTTTTGTTTTTATTAATTATCATATGATAGTGTCGTCACTTGACATGATCTTTGTCGTGGCTGACTCTTTTGGAAGTTCCTTGTCCTAAATGCTGGCATCTTAAACCGTCCTTTCTGACTTAGACTGTTTGAACTGGCGTAGTTCGTGACTCGATTAATTTCGAGTTTACAACTATGACAGTCGGATTTGTGGGTAGTCATTGCTACTACTAGAAGCTTGATTTTTACTTGGCAAAAAAAATGAACTCGATTAGTGCTACTGTGGTGGGTTTTGATTTTGCTATAGTTTACACAACGGTGCTACCCTCATTTTTGGAAATTTTAAATATGTTAAATATAAACGTCATTAAAAATTGTCTGTCACAATTTTGGCCATGGATTTGGTTTATCGTCATCTCTTACTACTTCACAATGGTGATCATTATTAGTGGTCAATTAGGTGTCAGTCCTCATTTTAATTCGGTTGTACATTGAGATTAATAAACAGTGTTACCTAACCACTAAGTTAATAGGGTCTGTCCTTATTTTATTCATATACTCTCTCATAGTTTACATTGATTTCTGAAAATTTTGACAGGGATAAATTTAGTAAAATTGAAGTTACAATGAAATTCTGTCAGTTTGGATCAGTCCTTATATTATGGATAAATTCACTAAAATTTGAAGTTTAACTGAGACTGTTTCACATTCGACTGGGATCTTTTCTTATTTTATTTATAAATTCGCTAAAATTGAAGTTAGAATGGGGTTCTTCCAAATTTGACAAGATTATGCCCTTATTTTATTCATGTATTTCCTAAAATTTTAAGTTAAATTGACCTTTGAAAAACGTAGTAATGATCTACCCTCATTGTATTCATTCAAGCCTGATGATCTGACCCATGCCTTCGACTTATAGAATTGGTATCATTCTGCTATCTGTGCTGTGTCTTGTTAGGAATTTGAGTCTAGAATAGATTAAATGCTCGTTACTGGCGTTAGTGGAATGAGGTCTTAGTGTCCTATGTTACACAAAATAGTATAGTTTGGATGTTGATTTTATATGTTGTCTTTGTGCACATAGACTACATTATTTAGAAAAATTGCTCGCTGTATCGGCTCACTGGATTTGGATACAATGAACTCTTAGTGTTATGTTGGGACCTTGGGGCTACGCACGAACGAAGAGTGAGCCGTGGCCTCGGTCGATTTAATTATTTTTATTGACACCACATGCAGACAACGCAGATGCTGGTCATTGTCTACACAAGTCACCAAGAAGTTCATGAGAAAACCGGTTGTTAAAACTGCTCCGCTTTCACGGTTCATTACAAACATTACTCTGGTTATTAATCATTTTATTGACTTGCATATATATACCTTAATTTTGGTGTGCGAGTATGTCTGCGTGCATTGATTCAGTAAAACAAATTTGAATTATTTTAATTCCATCTAATCTTGAATTCTAATTTTTATCGATTTTGATGGCGATTTTCTATAAATTATGATTGATTTTATTTAATAAATATTATATTTTATTTTTAATTAAATTTGACGACATGATAGATATGGGCATTTTATAGAATATTCTATGTTGATTCAGAGATTTTGTTAACTAATTCCTATGTTATTTCAGGTTAATTTTTTTCTAAGATAACACTAGAATGATTTTTCTATCTATGTTGTGTTTTGAGTGGGTTTCATGTTGTACTTCTTGCCCTTTTTCATATTAGTTTATTTTTGTATTTATTATTTGTGTTGAGTGAACTCTACTTATTTGTTTAATCGATATTTGGACATGTTTGATTTTAATATTGTGCCTGTGTGTTATTTTTCGACGCCTTTCAGTCACGATTCAATCAGTTGGGCTCCAAATCAGTTGTAGCCCAACATTATGCTCAATCTCAAACATTTTAACATATTTAGTCAGGTTTTCAAAATCCACTACATTGTTTGTTTCTTTAAGAATTCTTCATTGATTTAAAAAACAAGACATAATTAGAATTTGGATTTGAATTTCTTTATTAATTGACTAATTTTACAAAATAAGAAACAAAATAATTTATTTAATGCTAAATTGTTTTTTCAAAGTTTTAAACAAAATATTGTTTACCAAATTAAAAATAGAATATAGCATCGATAAGAATAGAAATTCGCATTAGACCTAAAATAATTTTTAAAATGAAGTTATTAATATTAATGAATATAAAAAGTTTTGATTAAATTATCTTTATAATTTTAGCCTTACGGACAATTACTGGACGTCGAAATAATTTTTAATGAAAGAGGATCTAAGGTGAGAGTTGATTAATTAGAATTATAACAAATTTCTTTAAAATTAATTAAAATTAAATTTAAAGCTGATTTATCCCCAAGTACTTGTAATTAAATAGGGAAGTTTTTGATTTTTTAAATGTTTTTATTTTAAACATAAATATATTTAAGTAACCGCACGCTTAACACTCCAGAATAAGTTACAACTCGGAGCATCAAACTAAACGGCACTAAATGGAACTGATTTACACCCAAGTGAACAGTGATTACTAAAAACATGAAAACAAAGTTTAATTAATTAGTATTTCATCATAAATAATTATAATAACTAATAATTTGGTTCGGGTTTTCGTATTGGTTAACGTCATAATAACTCTGTAAAATTCTTCTTGATTAAGTTTCTCGTTGTTTTTACAAATGGAGTTTTCTAAATTTAAGTATTTTACTTCTTTTTTGTTTTCACAACCTTCTGAACGTTTTGTGACAAATCAGTTTTTATTATGCTATTGTTAATTTTTAATTTGTTTTCTACAATAATCTACAATTTTAATGGGAATTTCAGAAAGTATAAACTGCAACAAACTAACGACAAGTTCGTAAATAAATAAAAAAATAAATTAAATAACTATTCTATAATATTTTTCCCATGCCTAATTCAGAACGAAAACAATTATCCAGTATGAATTTCACATTTTTATTTTTGTTGTCACTGAAAATCTCGTATAATATAATTTTGATAGAAATTTTCTAAAATTAAATAATTATTTTAAAATATTAAATTAGACAGATGATAAAATTATTGATGAATTTTAACAATGTAAACATTGGTGAATTAAAACAATATTTACCATATTTCAGAAATTTTCAGGGACTGTTCATTGAATATAGGTAAATGGATTTCTAAGTCGTTTGCGGTATTTCTATATAATGCCTGCGGAATGTTCGATTTCTTATTAGCTTGCTACTCTGATATTGATGCCAATAATGGGCATGTAACTAGCAGTAGTTAATATATTTGGAATGAATTATTAGATACTGTTTTGGTTTTTTTCATAGAGTATTGTGTTGATGTTCATTCTGGGAGTTTATTGCATGCATTTATAGACCACATTTCCTGATTAGATTCAGCATCGAAATTCAGTTAAGCATTTCTATTGTTGGTTTCCTACACTATTTATGCAGTTTAATAAAATCCGATAATAAATACTAGATCAGGAATAATTGGTCTTACTATTTTTCAATTGTTTCTAAATGAGATGGAGATTCTAGTATTTATTATATCGTAATTGATATATTACAACCCTCTGATTTGTTTTCGCAGCATGGTTTGCATGGATTCTATTTTTACTCACATCAACTTATCAATTTTAACTACTTTTTAGTTTAATTTTATGCTTTAATTAATGTTATTGTTTTGTTGCATTTTTCTTTTTGGTTTCGGAATTAATTTGATATCTAATAGGGATTTGGATTCGTAACTTTTGCAAACCCAGACGATGCTGCAAAAGCTAGAGATGACCTAAATGGAAAAGACGTCGAAGGACGTCGAATTGAAGTAAGAAATAATTAATTATTCAAATATATCGACGTTTCAGCAAATAAAGTTCTTAATTAGATACAAAGAGCAAAATGAGAAATTAATTTAACCTTTGAGCGCGCTGTGGTGAATTTTTGTAACCACAATTATTAACGCCATTTAACTAATATAATCATATTTACGTGTATAGGACCTATACACAAAATTAATTTTTGACTGTGCACTAAAAATCAACTTATGTTGATTAATAAATAATAATAATAATAATAATAATAATAATAATAATAATAATAATAATAATAATAATAATAATAATAATAATAATAATAATAATAATAATAATAATAATAATAATAATAGACATCATTTTCTATTAAAAAATTAAGTTTATTTATATTATAACAAACTCATAGACCAATAAAATATTATTCCAGCTTGATAATATAAATTAGTCACATTCAAATTGTCAATAATCACAACATAATGTTTATTAATCACATTAATCACATAGATGCATGTATATTTATTCTGTATTTATTTGTTCCTATTATGTAATGTTTAAGTTTCAAAATCTTTAATGTTCGTCCATCTTCTAACATAAACACGCTAACTTCTTCAAATTGTCAGGAGTTAATGTCAGCATGCAACTTATTCACAATATAACCTGATGTACTGAACAGTCTCTCACATGACACAGGTATGGCGGTTATGCATAATATCTTAGGAACTAAAGATGCCAACTTCGTAAAAAGTACAAACATTAACTTTCCACCAAAGCAGCTGATCTTGTGACTCTAGAATCATTTATTATGGATATTGGTCGACCACTACTGACTATCCGATGGGCAATACTGTTCGTAATATCTGCTGACTGGCTTGTCATATCTTAATGGAAATTGGCTTACTCATGTTTGCTTCCAGTTTTCTGCTTTTCCACCAAGTCAAAAACATTGTATTATTCTTCTCTGGATGGATATGAATTAGATAATGTCCTCGATGTATTTGAGCCATATCAGTGAAACTGTATACCTTCTACCCATTAATAAGCTTCTTGTGATCGTCTACTTTAAAATCAAAATGATCATGCAAGTTACCATTAACCGGTTTATTATCTTTGATCGTTTTCCTGCCATTTTTGAGTATAAAAATAATAACAAATTAAAATTTTATATAACTAAATATCAGTAAGTAATCAAGAAAAATGATTGAAAAATAATCGCCATAAAAAAATTAATCGAAAAAAATGCTTAGCGATTAATTGTTAATATGGGCAGCCATAGTTTAAAGTTTTTTTACATTATAAGATTATTACATTTTTTGTATACATTTAACATATGTGTGTAATAGCAATATTTATTCAATTACAATGTGTGTTGTTATTTCTTATTTTCATTAAATATATTCAACATTTGGCTCGCGAGGTGTGGCCCACATTGGAAAGTTTGGACATGCCTGGTTTAAACCCAAATAAAATTCAGCTTTTGTGGTATATCTCAATTAGTAAATCATGTATGTTTATTAAAAAGTTATTTACTTTATAAATTCCGTTACCACAAGCTGAACACCATTAGAATGTTTTGAAAAAGTTAAAGCAATTGAAAATTGAGATCTATCTAATTTTAATAAATCTAGAAATCATTTAGTTTATTATTTATAGATTAACGTCGCAACAGCAAGAATGATGGCAAAGAAAAAGATTGAAAATGGTACAAATTTAAATATGGATTCTAATGATATTTAATTTCTACATTAGGATTATCTAATACCAGATATCCATTAAGCCAACAAACCATGCTTCCTACAAATAATCACAATGTTTGGCCTCTCTCCTCCAGTGTTCCACTAGTAACGAACTCATTATGCATTGGGGCACAAAACACAATGCATTCCAACAATCTGGTAATAAAATGAATATTTAATTGTGCAAAAATCAATATTTTTTCCTACACTTCATATTTATTTCATGTGATAAATTCTTTAGTTTGATAAGTCATATTTTGTTATTTGGTTTATAACATATATATATATATATATATATATATATATATATATTAATAATAATAATAATAATAATAATAATAATAATAATAATAATAATAATAATAATAATAATAATAATAATAATAATAATAATAATATTAATAATAATAATAATATTAATAATAAATCAACAGTGAAATTAAGTTGTGTACAAAACATAACATAAACATTACATATCTAGTAATTTTATTAGGCCATAAATAGCAGGCTGTCAACATTTGGATGAAATTTTAGAACATAAAGTTTTCTGACAAATTTTATTTACGACCTAATTATGGCTTGGATTAAATGTAATTCTGAGAATTTCGGCACTAATTCATATATTAATCATTTTTTTAAATCAAATTAATAGCATACTTAACACATCTTTTTACAATTATTTCTAGCTTATCTAATTTTTCAAATTAAAAATGCATATTTTAACATGGATACGCTAGATGCTTTGAATGTAACTACCAGTTTTCAATTTTTACAAATGCGTAATTATTTCAAAAGACATGAAATTAATATAAATATGATGGTTAAGAATTTTAATATTTTTTCAATTTTCACTACGTGTGATTCAATCATTCCACATGTTTTTGAACTGTCTTTTAAACACAATCACTTCTTTACATTGTCAGGAGTTAAAGATGCACGCAGTTTATTCACAAATATAACCAGATATCTGAACAGTATCTCATATGGAACAGATAAGGTTGGTATGCATAATATCATAGGAACTAAAGATGCCAACTTCGTAAAACGACAAATATTAACTTTCCACGAAAGTTACAGATTTTGTGTCTATAAATTTTTTGGGTATTCTCTGTATTTCCGCAATTCACCTTCAACAATAGGACCCAAAGTCATGTCGTCTTGGAATTCAGATTTGGAATCACTGCAAATCAATCGTTTATTTTGTGGTGACTGCAGCTCTACACTTTAATTCGCAATTTCCTCACTTTGTCATGTGCATCAATGTCTTATAAATTTTCACAGCCAAGTCTTCGACGATTCTTTCAGCATTAGCAAGCAAGTTTTGTTTGTTTAAATGACAAGACCAGGATTTTTGAATTAGAAAATGATTGCTGATTGCATAATTTGTTTTTGTTTAACACACAAAATGATAATAACTATTCTTAAAACAAAAGAAACTATTTTGCACATTTTTAGAAAGAAAAATGTTGGCATCATTTTTAAGATAGATAATTGGGACAGTGTATTAGGGGTTAGTTATTAGTCATTTTGATAATAATTGTAATTGTAATGTATATAATAATAATGATAATGGTAAACAAGTATGATAATATGAAAAGCCTTTTGCAGCAAATTAATGCTGCTACCAAGAAATTTTATACTTATAAGAATGTTTATAATATTATTTTTTAGTTGTAAAATGATATGGTTGAAGTTACAGCCAAACATCTAAACAGGGACTTTTTAAGAAACAGCACTAATTGACTTTATCGAAGGGAATTCGTTATTAAGAATATTTATTATTTCATTTTTTGGAATAACAAAAAACTGAATTTCATTTTATAAAAGTGGAATAAAGCGGAATATAAACCATGAACTAAAATTACAATCAAATAAAATATTTTTATTTAATTGATGCGCTTTACTGCGAATCCTTTGCACTAAAATAAAAAGTGGAAAATCATATTCGCTTTCAAGGGTCAATCCAAACATAAATACTAAAGGGTAAACAAAGAATAATTCGCTATCTAGAATATCGTTTTAAGAGGTTTGTCTGTATAATTAATAAAAAAGCTATTTTGCAAAGCAATAATTTCAATCTAGTTGTAATTCTTCGACATTTGTGAGTTCTTGTCATTTTAATAATTTGTTATTTCTTGTATAGGAGGTGATAATTTTATTTATATGAATATTTATAACATAAAAATTTCCAAACTAGTACAAAGTTTTCTTTTATTATTAAAAATGTACACATTTTTTGTGATCAAACTACCTCAATTTATTATTTGTAATATTTATTGCGTGAAAGTACTCCAGTTGGTATGTGTGTCCATAAAATGAGAGTATTTTATCTTACTATGGGAAAGTATACCAGTATTACATAATCGCATATAAGCTTAAAGAACTTTACAATAATTTTTCGTCGTCTTTAATATAATCAAAAAAATGATCCAAATTATGAACACGTTTAAGATTAATGTTAAATTTCATCTTATTAGATAGTCTCTCATTCACAAGAAACTAAAATATAATTGAATTCAACCCATGATGATGACACTTATTTTTCAGACTGACGATGAAAAGTGTTTCTGTTAGTTTTGGAACCTATTATCACTTATTATTCCCAATTTCTCACTAGCGAAGATTGCGTTTTTTTTTCAAACAATCAAAATCAAAGAATTGGCAGGAAAATGTCTGCACAAGTTTTTCCTTTGTTAGAAAAAGTTGATGCTCGGTCTTGCAATGTAAAAAAAACTCAAAAGGACTTTCATCTCGACTTTAAATATTAATCCAAGAGCAAGGTGTTACATGATCGATTTAAAAATGAATTTTTAAATATAGGCGAATATCCTTGGTTATAGCAGTATGATCTCTAGTTTCGACTTTTGCATAAATCCTAATTAAACTAAATTTTCTATTTAAAATTCTTTATATTTAGAAAACCTAAATAAATTAATGATAATTATTTTAAATTATCTCATTTAAACAAATTATTATAATAGTTTATTATTTCTAAGAAATTCCCTCGTTGTAACATTCATTTCATATTAGCATTTAAATTATGAAACAGGTAATCAAATTCCTTTGGAAGAGTTTTTGATTGTATACTTGTTTTGTTGTGTATATTTCATGCAATTTTATCCCATGTAGCTTTTATAAGTATTATTCTCTAATAATAGCAACTTCATGTTTTTATGGGAAATATAATTTTCCATTCAGAGTTTAATGTTATTTTTTGTGGAATGTGGATATTCATGCTGAATAAATATATTATATGTGTTCAATGTTGTTATGGCAATTTGTTTTTATTTGATAGCCAATTATTCCACTATAGTAATAATTATTTCTTTTTATATATATTTTCCCAATAAAATATAATTAATTATTAAACTATGCTTGAACTAAAATTTATCATACTGTTCCTTAACAATCTTTTCTTCAATCTTTTATTTTTAAAGTTCATGCTACTATCATTAAAATTTCAATTTTAAATTCCTCTCCATGGTTTCATTTTAATTGCTAAAAGAAAAACAATTTCACATAAGGATACAACAATATACTTTAATTCATCGGGTAGTTTTAAAAAGATATTTTGCTGGTAAATTTTTTTATTAAAATATATATCTGTTAATATTTTGGCACACACTGCATAATTTTCTATAAAAATTGTATGATATAGAAGAAATGCCATTACATCTTTTTGAAATATAGTGCAGAAATTGGTTCTGGCTAACGATCCTTGTACAAAGAAAAAGTTTACTCATTCAATGAGGAATATTTTGCCAGTAATATAATATTTTTACGCACGCTTACTGTTTGATGCAGTCATCTTACTATTAATAGAACTTCAATTAAAATTTAATATATTTAGTGACGATTTCTTATAATTTACATGTTCAATTATTATAAGATCGTTGTACTGGTACAAAACTAAACAGATAATCTACAGTTTTAATACAACTAAGTTGTCTATAGTTAAATTAAAATTTTTAATTAAACTACACTTAAATTCAATAAATTTTTAAAACTCAGGAATTTTCAAAATGAGTTATTTACAATCGCATGCAGAATGAGGTAATGTCAGTTTTATAAAAAGTAAAACCGCTAATAATAATTGCAAAATATACATATTATAGTATAGAATATCATACGGACATTTATTAAAAACCAAGACAGTAATAATCTAAATTTTGTAGATACAGTGGTAATGGGTTATAGTTAAACAATTATAATAAAAAGAAAATAAAATCCATATAAAAATCGTTTAAAAAGAAGAAGAAATCGTTAAAAAAGTATTAGTATTGAAAAAAAACTTTGAACGTGTTTCCAGACATATTTGTTTCATTAATTCGAAACTTCATGATTCGCAATCGGAACGCTCTTTTATGAATTAAATTTCTAATAATTTTTAAAAGTTTCGGATTATTGTTGTTTAAATATTAACCTTGTTTACAATTTTAATTTATTTAAATTAAATATCCATATGACTAGAAAAAGTACAGAAATTACAATTAATCAAAAGCCAAAAATTTGGCACTAAAGGAGTCGAAGAAAATGTCGCTGAGTGAATTGTCTTAAATTATCAGAAGAAAATTAAACATGGACCTAGGAATTTCTACGTTATCAGAAATTTTGAAAAATAAAGAGAAATGGGAAAATTGTGAAAGCTCACTTACTTCAGGCAATCTTCGAAAATTCATTATCTGCTTGAGAATTCATTGATCGTTTGGATATCTCGATTGGATGCGATAAATGGTTACGTGACTGATGAAATTATCATTACAAAGGCAAAGGAATTTTCAATTCTTTCGAGAAAAATATCATAAATTTTTTGAGATATATTTAGATTATTTTTAATTATTCAGTTTATATTTATTTGTTAATAAATACTTTCAATTTTATTTCAGATTCTCAATTCCAATCTCTGTAATCCTTCAAATCTTTTAATGCCCTTAAATAGTTTGGCTACCAGTGGTCTCAATCAGAATATATTTAATAACTTTCAGCTATCTTTATCAAATAGACTTTTAGCTGTCAATGCTCTCCAAATGGGGTTGGTGTTTATTATTATATTTTCATTTAAAAGAATTATTACAAATAATTTAATTTTAATATATTTTATGCTAATATTAGTTAATGTAAAAATATGTCTGTTCATTACTAATGTTAGCTTTTTAGAGAAATAAGAACCAATTTATTTATTGTTGAGGTAGTCTAAATTGGTGTAAAATAAAGTCCAACTGCATTGAAATCTACGTGCAAAAATAGTGAAAAGCACAATTTAACAAAATTCAAAAATAATAATTGAATTGGAAAAAAATTAATATTTTTCGGGAAAAACGAACTTGAGAGGATGAGAAATTATAATAATAAAAAGAACACTAATATATAAATATAAAATCATTTTGGGGCCCATAGACAAAGTTATTAAAGAATTACAAAATTAATTAATTAAATGTTAGCCCGTCAAGAAAAATAATTAATTTCATTAACTTTAAAGATTTATCCCGAGGAACATCATTTAATTCGATATTGTGATTAAGAGAGAATTCCCTATAAAAGAAGCCTTCAATTTAGGACTTTCACAAAACGTTGAAGAAAAAAATAAAATACTTTTATAAAGACATAAAGAATAAAATTAAAATAACGTGTCCATTAAAAAGGAAAACAAAAAAACTAGTCTAATTGTAAATAATATTGAGGATACCTGAATAACAAATTTATAAATAAATAAATAAAATTACTTGTGGGAAGATCGTCATGACAAACGGGACGATCTATGGGAATGCAGAAAAGAAAACGGAAGCAAAAAGAAATGAGAAAGAGGAATGAAACAAAAGAAATCAAACTTGAAAACAAAAACAAAGGTCAATACTAATTAATTAGTACAAAAAAGGAGAAAAGGAATTTCGAAATCGGGAAAATAGGAAAACAACAATATTCTTATCTTGACAGTTTGTCAAAGATAGCAGAATTGCCGGACGAAGGCGGTTTAACAAAAAAGGAAAAGGGAAAAATATCTCGACAGCCGTCAGAGTTATTTGTGAAAGTTATTTGTGATTATCAATAAAGATTTCTGTTGTCAAGTGTTAGTTGTGGATCAGTCAAAGACACCTTTGGAGTCAGAGTAAGAACTTTAAATTTATCACCAACCCAATAACCCAACAATAAGGAGAGTTCTAGTATATCAGGTTCGTTTAGCTTATACTGCCTGAAGTGGTCGCCCATTTGGTTACCTGCCCTTAAGGTTAGTGAAAGATTCAAGGAAAACTGAAGTTTTCTTTTAAAAAAACTTATCCATTTGTAGATTTTCAAGAAAAAGTAATTTTTTAAAATTTATATGTTTATTAAATTAAAATTAGAATTGCAAATAAAATGTTCTGTGAATTAAATAGTTTCAACATTGGTTATTATTATTGGTTACATTATAATATACATGAAGTCAAAGTTAATTTTTATTCCTGATTAAAATTAAAAAATGACAAATAAATAAAAGATTAGTGTTACTGATTTTAGGGTTTAGTTTATTAAACAAATATTCCTAAACGTGGAATTGTATTATATTGTTTGAAAAGAAGCTTCAGCAATGATTTTCTTATGTTTGATTTATTCACGTTTTGAACAATGAGTCGCAGCAAAATCTTTTTTCCAAATATTGATTTGCAACAGTACATATTCTAAGTAGATAGAAATGTGCACTCCAGATCCTATAGGAATCGTCGACTCACAATTGTTTTTGGTCGAATAAGGGGTACCTTTTTTTACAACCCTCCCCATAATTTTTTTAATCAGTGATTACAGAATATATTTTTTTGCTTTAATCGTCAATTACATAATATTTTTATTTTAGCCATATTATATTCTGCTTCCGTAACATCATCCCAAATTAGTGGCTAAAAGTAGATGGGATGAACATAATTATAAATTCACTTTTGGATTACATGATGATTTATCTAAAATTAGATGTATTTTTACTTGCGGATTATTTCCAACAGCAAAATCAATTGCTTATAACAAATTAAGATCTTAAAACTTTTTAGGTATTCTCGATATGTCCTGGAATTCAACTTTAATGAAATTGGAAAGACCAATAGAGTTACTCCAAGACGTGAAGATTTATAAGGATGGGATTCGAGGGGGATTAACTTTTGTTAATAAACATTACGTAAATTCAGATGAAAACACAGAGTGGTTGTACATAGACATTAACAACCTGTTTAGGTGGGCCCTGAGTCAAAAGCTTCCAGGTGATAATTTTAAGTGGATTAATAATCAAATACAATTTTGGATGATTGTTTGAATGTTGACTTGGAATCACTCACATTCGGTTGAAATAGATTTGGAAATTCCAGAATCTAATCATGATAAGCTTGACGATTTCCCTGTTGCCGCTGAAAAGATGCGTGCAACAGGATCCAAAGTGGATATGTTGATGCTTACGCCTTATCCCAAAAAGAACTATGTAGCTCATTGGAGACTTCTCCAGCTTTATCTAAATAGTGGGGTAAAAGTCACTAAAATTCGTCGTGCTATACAATTTGAACAATCATCAATATTTAAAAATTATATAGACACTAACACACAACTTAGGGCTTTATCAACAAACACACTTGATAAAAATTATTTCAAATTATTAAATAACAGTCTGTTGAAAATTTAAAGAGTTGAAATTTAAGAATTTGCAAGTCTGTTCAAAAAGTATTAACTTATTGCTCAAAACCGAATTTTAAAAGGACAACTAATATTGACGACGATTTAATATCAGTCTTGTTAAGGAAAGACTTAATATGCCTAAATAGACCAAGTTACATTAGTCAAAGGGTTCTTGATCTTTCTAAATTGAGTATGTACCAACTTCAGTATATTGATTTGGAAAAATATCGAACAGGAAAACTATTGAAATACATCGTAAAAAGAATGTTTGAGTGGCACTTTCTTATATTTGTAACTATATTATTTATTCATAAATTTATAATTATTTATTTTAGAACTGATTATTCAAATTTGGCCTATTTGCAAAATATCCATGCATTAGCAAATGGTTGTCACAATCAACCTAATATTCAATTATTCTCGCAGATACCAGTCAGTTATAATTCTCTAAGTAAATCTAACCCTCTCGTACATCATCCTAATCTAATAAGCACTCAAAGATTTGCACCATATTGAATCAGAAAATAATTGTTAATGTATATATTACATTTTGTAATTTTATTTGTTAATGTCATATGGAAATTGTATATTTTTAATTTTATTTTATTTATAAATAAAATATTTTTATTTAATTGCATGATTTTTAATAGGTAATTAAATTCATTCATTACATGACAACCTTTGATATTGAAAACTATTGCGAAACTTTTGAGAAGATGTAAAAATGTTGAAAATACATAATTAATAAAGTGACCAAAATTAGGGGCAGAATGTGTAAAATAAAGGGTTAGTTGTTTCAGAATTCGGTGAAACACAAGTGAGAAGATATGATTGGCCCGAAAACATATATAGGACTATAGTAGCCTGAACTAAAACCGAAAGAAATTTTCCCGTTCGATGGACGTAAGCTTCCGAGTAGGACGACTAATACAGATTTTCTTAGCCCCTTTGTAGTGTAGTGAGACTGTTCGAATTGGCCTATGTTAGCTTAAAGTCATGCGCTGGAGAAGTAGAGATTGGCTGATATGGGAAATATTTCACTCAGGCAAGGAAGGATATTTTGATCCAGCAGCAGAAATGACAATATACAAAGTTATATAGTCAAAAGACATATATATAAGAAAATAATTAAGCATCGTAAAATAAAATTAACTGAGTGATTTTTTTCAGAGTCTCCGAGTAAAATTTAAGTAGTTTTGGTAATGGAGCTCTTTGGTTTTTAGCCACTTTGACCAGTACCAACATGATGGTTATCATGGGTACATGGATGGTAGAATACCGATAATAATCATAAAGGCGTTTAGTGAGGAGAATGATAAATTGTCAGTACCCCAAACTTATTAAAAAAAACACTTCCAAGTGCCAAGAAGTATCTGGAATTCGTTATTGTTGTCAATTAAATCACGCTTTGAGGTCAGATCATTAATTGTTAATTTCATATTTCACTAAAAACCGCTACTATAATTATGAAATATACTTTTTGTAATAAGTGGTATTCATTTTTGCTCAATTTTTAATAATGTATCTTACAGTTTGGCAAAGACCTAGCAATCCCGTAGAAAAGAATATGTCATCAACTAATTGTGTGGGAATTGTTAGATCTCTTCTGTACAGTATTTTTTTAATTCAAAATTTCAAAAATTTACAATTTAATTTCTAGAATTCTATTTTGTCACCAATGGGAAAGTTTAAAAGTTTTTTAGGTTATATAATAGTATATACAATTTTAAAAAAACATACAATTATAAAATTTATTTTTTTTAATTAAAATAAAATAGGCTAATTGCAGCTAATAATCCATTAAATATTTTGAACTTTTCAAATCTCCGACGAAATAGAAATTCACTAAGATAGTCTTCCAAATGTTCGTCTCTTGATTCAAATTGATTCCTTAATATTTTCTTCGCGTGCAACAATGTATTTTCAATATTGTTGAGGTTCTAAAAGTAAATTATTAAATTATATAGTTCAGATTAAAAGGAAAACCGTAATTGAATGGCGTTCAAGCAGAGAAGCAATGGTTAAGAAAGATATGATAAAAACAGAACTATAAAAGGGTACAATCAGACATGAAATGGAAAAATGCGCAAACCTGAGGCAGTGGAATAAAGTGAAAAGTTATCGAAATTGAAGCTGGAAAACGGGAGAGGGGTAGATTATGGAATGGTGAAGAAGACAGCGAGCAAGAAATTGTTAGAAAATGTTTAGAAAGGGGCGTATAACAGGAAAATATGAAAAAACGCAAAATATTAATTAATAGGCTAATGGGAATCCCGAGCTAATGGGAAGCCCGAGCCAATGGAGAACCCGAGCGATGAAGAAAACCCGAGCGCGGCAATTTGGAAGGATAAACAAATGGGGGAAAAAAGCTTATGAAAAATGATAACGATCAAATATATATATTAAACTTATTAAAAATCGACCAATATTTATTTCATTTGTTCAGAGAGCAATTATCCAAGCAGCCGGATAAACGAGGGTAAACAAAAGAAGGGAAATTAGGAAGAGGGTCAACAGAAATAGCTAATTAGGGAATGATAACTAAGGAAGTCAAAACCAATTAGGTCAAAAATAGGGCAATTACAACGATTATGGGAGTATACAAGGAAACTCCAAATTCACAGAATCGGCGATAGCCTTAGGTAGGGAAGAAAACGAAGGTAGGAGTTAAGGAAGTAGAATAAAAGAAGAAAAAGAATTATAGGAAAAACTGAAGAGTTAGACAAGGAGTGTCAAAAGAGTCTGGATCAGAGAGCGGAACTAAATCAAAAGGTGAAACGTAATTTTTTAATCGTACAAGGTTGAGACCTTCTAGAGCGGAGTCCGATCTGAAATTGTGTGAGAATTGTGATTAACCAACAGTGTAATTAATTGTTGAGAGTTATGAATTTTTATAAAACAAATATACGTTGGGAGTTTGTGTTTATTGATTTTGGAACACGTGGAGTCAGAGTAACCAATGGTTGATTTTGATATCATAAAACCCAACAATATGTTGAGTGTGTATCGTAGGATCATCGGGATTAACTAAGTTTCGTGAATGAATTACCGTATCATGACTATATACCCTAGAACGCTCAATATCAACATAATCAGCCCAGTCATCACTTAATTCACGTGCCTGGTTTTATTAATAATTGGAATCAGTGTTGGCTTCGAACTATCTGTTACAGGAAATAGGAAAATACTTTTGCTTCTTCGTTCCTATGCTCCAAAAACCTAAGTCTGTGGAATATTACGCCTGACAGTCGGATATTTTTGTGCAAATACAAATGAGTATCGCAAACAGTACAATCCCACTCGTTTTTTATTTGTCGCCGTTCTGCAAGGAACTCCAAAACTAACAATTTAGATGCTCGGAAAAAAATCTAAGATAAGGATGAAAAATTTTCTTCCATATTCTTTTCCATTGTTTTTACGCTGGACACAATAGTTGTATAATGTTGTGTTTATGGCATTAATTAAATATAATGTATTGCACAGGCACTACAAATACATTCAACAATAAACTTAAATACTTTTTTTAATTTTCTAATTGCACCTTTCTGCAAACTTTTAGATTTTCTTTTCCCAGAATATTTTACCGTTGTTCTAGATTTGAGTTTTCTTGAAAGCCAGTTATTAAAAAATTTGATGACAGATATCATAACAATATCAGGTATCTCTCATTGGTACCCGATATTTTATAAAAAATAAACTTTAATATTATACGCCCATTTGTATGGAGTAAAAACTTCTATAATACTAAAAGAAATTCAATAAACTCATTATCAAAACATACAAACTTACCTTTTAGTGTTGCATGGAATGAAAATTATACAGAACTTGATAAGTGGTAGAAAAAATAAATTGAATATACAAATATGACATAACAAAAAGCATGTTAACTTTTTATATGTAGAAATGATTTATGAAATAAAAAACATTAAAATTTAATTATTTAAAAATAAGTGGCAGGTTAAAATGAAGTATTCAAATCGAAGACACTGTTACACTCAATTTTAAAAAACTTGTTATCGAGAAAATAAAGAGAAAAAATCAACAATAAAAATCATTGTTTTTGAAACTTTCTATATTTCACTCTGTTCACTCAAAACTAAAATTTCAATATGCGTTCTCAATACTATGAAATATTTATTATTACGTAAAATCACTTTTACTGCGTGACCAAACGAAACCCTAAATTATGTGATCATGACAATGTAATAATGATAATCATATCAATTATTGGTTCAAACTTATATAACATATTTTAGATATAACTAACCTTATCTATTTAATCCGAAGTTAATGAATATAATGAATTTATATTGAAATAAGTGTTGAATAATAACTATAAAACGAGACGCACAATGTTTATTAAAAACAGACATTTATATCGCAGTCTAAATTACCGCAACGTAATTTATCGACAGTAGATGGATTGGAGCTCCCCGCATCACATATACCTCATCCCCTTCCCCCCGGGAAAAAAATTTTTAAAGTTCAAGGTCAAATTTTAAACAAAGACTCTGGCTCGTCCAATGACTCATCAAGGTCACCAAAACAAAGACCATGACTCGCACTATGGCTCATTCGGGTTCACATTACTCATCAAGGTCATTTAAACAAAAATCATAACTTATCAAGGTCATATTATTATTTTTAAAAAATATTATTAAGTGATGCGGGGAGCTTCTGCTTTTTTCATTCCAAACATCCCATATCAACGGTTTTTAATAAACGATGGCTTATTTTAAAGCTCTGTGCAAGACGTTTAAGATGAGCTATAGATTTGCCACGTATCATTAGTAGTTTTAGAGTTAATAACAATTGATGAGGAGATGTTATTATTTTTATTATTATTATTATTATTATTATTATTATTATTATTATTATTATTATTATTATTATTATTATTGTTATTATTATTATTATTATTATTATTATTATTATTATTATTATTATTATTATTATTATTATTATTATTATTATTATTATTAATATTATTATTATCATTATTATTTTCAAATACAAAGTCAAATTAATAATAATAATAATAATATTATTATTATTATTATTATTATTATTATTATTATTATTATTATTATTATTATTATTATTATTATTATCATTATTATTATTTTCAAAGACAAGTTCAAATTTTAATATTAGAAGCTGCTAAAATATCTTCTAAATTATTTTTTAAATCCGGTTCAAAAGTTAACGTCATAATTCCAAGTATTTATTTAATGAAATATTTTTTAATTAGACACGGAATTCCAAATAGGAGGCAATTCAAGAGTCGATTCCAGAACTTCAAGCGAGGTTGCAAAATCATAAGGAAAGATACTTTTGGCTCGAACAATTGCGCCATCAAAAACAGAAGAAGTTAAAGGCAGATCGGAAAGAGTCTTAACTGCTTTTGCTAAAGATGAATTAACAAACTGCATGCTGTCAATAAAACAAACAGGCAGTTTGTTAATACACACAATGAGAGAGATGAATTTATCTGTAGTGGTCGGAATAATTATTTAATGCTATGGGAGGTATCACATATTGGGCATATATAGTACTTGATGCCATAAAATCTATGACCATAATATTTTTTCATCACTTTGTGACATAATTTTGAATGACCAGTTGAAGCCTGTCAATAACATGGTTAAATTTGCCTGTTAATTATATTTATAAATTAATATTAGTCTAATGCAGGAGTCGGCAAACTTTCCATGGCCAGAGCTACTTTTTAAAATTATGTGGCTTGAAGATCGACCTCTTATTTAAAAAAAATACATTAAAATACAGAAATATAATATTTATTAAAACAATTAATGTGATGAATGGAATTGGTTTTCATCCAATAGTTTCTTCATATCCGGAGAATAGTTTGTAGCAGTCAATCTTAAACAATTATCCAGATTTTTATTGTTAAGTTTTGTTTGATATTTATTCTTTATGAATTTCATATTTGAAAATGCGGATTCACGCAAGTACGTTGATACAAAGAGGCAAGATATTTTTAATGCAACATCTCTTAAAAACGTATACTGATTCGATGTTATATGGCTCCAAAATTCCAATTGATTTTTAGAAAATTCGCAACTCAACTCTATATCATTTTGTATTGAAATTAATTCCATTTCTAGCTGTGCTTTATCATATCCAAATTGGTTATTAATAACTTCTGAGAGAGTTTCGATATTAATATTTACGAAAGGATACATAATAAATCTCACAATTGGTTCGATCTTGTTGAAATTTGCGAAGTGTTTTTCAAACTCTTCTATTAAACTACTAACAATTGGTAAATAACTTTCACAGGAAAAAGGAGTTGAACTATTATTAATCTCTTTTAAATTAGGAAAGTGTTTTAAATCATTTTTAATTAGGTTCATTTTCTACAGGATTAATTTTTGGCTAAAACATTGTACCGCACTTATCATGTGCATTATATTTTTATCTTTCCCTTGCAGATCTACATTCAAGTCATTTAACTTCGCCGTAATATCAGTAAGAAACGCAAGATCTCTAAGCCGTGAAACATTGCTTAGCTCCTGATGACGTCCTTCCAAAAATAGACTTATTTATCGGTTAGTCCTTTAAATGAACGTCTTTGCAGTGATTTTTCTCTTATAGAATTACTAATTTTGACAAAAGGTTTCATAACAGAATTCATGTTCAAAAATTTAACACAAAGGGCTTGCTAATGTATTATTACAGTGATAACTTATGAATTCAGGATATTTTTACATAATGCAATTTAACCTTTATGCATACCAGTTAATGATGGAGCTCCATCAGTAGTGATACTTACGAATTTATCCAAAGATATATTATTTTCATCTATGAAATCCTTAACGATTTGATAAATATCCTGGCCACATGAATGTCCTTCAAGGATTAATATTTTTAAAAGTTCTTCTCTCACGTCGAAAGTGTAAAACACCATACGCAAAAAAAGTAGCCAACTGAGCTTTATCAACCACATCTTCGAAAAATAAGAACACGTATTTAGATCGGTTATTAACTGAATAAATGTATCAGAAGCCATCGAGTCTACACGGCGCGTGGCAGTTTTAGCTGATAATTGCAGTGAAGCTATAGCTGTCGTAATGTCAGATTTGTTTTTGAAATCGTCGAACAAAGAATCGCCAGCTTCTAAGAATGCCTGTTTTAAATATTCACCATCTTCAATTGTTTTTTTTTAATAGCCAAAACTTTGCAGACGCGAAAGGATGCTAGAGTAGCCGCTTCATTTTTGCTAGCTTGCTTTTTGAAGAAAGTTTGTTGATAATTTAGACTTTTTAAGATCCTCAACCTTCTTCTTTCTGATTTCACTATTAAGAGGAAACCTTGTGCTTTCATTTTCATGTTTCGTGTTGAAATGTCTTTCAAGGTTTCCTCTTTTACATATTGCAACGCTGGAGTTGCAAATCAAGCAAATACATTTCTCATTAACATATATAAAAAAAAACTCTAACTCCTATTCTTCATGAAAATGATAGTTTTTTTCTTTTTTTCGCCACGGTTCCACCCTCACTCATTTCATATTTTTTTTTAATAATTTTATATAATAAATTAGTTTTAATTTAAATTCTCAACGCACTCTTTAACATTGTACTTAAAACTAAACAAAAAAAACCTTTTTTAAGAACAAAAACACAAGTCTACTATAATCTAAAATTGTGAACGTAACTTTTTTAAAATTTGAAATTTAAAGAAAATATTTAGTAAGAAAAATTTTAAATTCAAATAAAATATTTTTATACACACAGAAAACAAAATTTTCAAGTACTCCGTGATCGACTTGAAATCATTACGCGATCGACCATTTGCCGACCCTTGGTCTAAGGTGACCAGATTTTTAGATGGGCAAAGCGGGACAACTTTGAAGGAAGTGGCTATCAACCAAGATTTTCATATAGAATAAAAATAATATGGTAATATTTTTTGATTTTTAACACAAGTACAATTTAGAAATATAAAAAATTGTATAATATTTTATTCCTTGGCATATTTTTTATTCATTTTGACGCGGGATGAATCGTGAAAAATCGGGACTGTCCCGCCAAAAGCGGGACGTCTGGTCACCTTGTATTAGTCATGAAATTTTATTTATATAACATTTATATTTCTATTATGCAAATATCATTTAGTTCTTATAATTATTTTACAATTATTGATATTTGTTTCATTTCAAAACATTATAAAAATGAAATAAATATTAACAATAGTAAAATAATAATATTATTAAGTCTGTAGTTGTAAACTAGACTAAGAATATTATTAAGTTCATATTATTATTATTATTATTATTATTATTATTATTATTATTATTATTATTATTATTATTATTATTATTATTATTATTATTATTATTATTATTATTATTATTATTATTATTATTATTATTATTATTTAAAACAATAAAATGATAATTTAAGCCTTTTGCTGCAAATAATGTATTTAATGAAAGAATTTTCGACTATACGATAGTCCTTGTCAATTGACAAGGACTATCGTATAGTCGAAAATTCTTTAATTAAATACATTATTTGCAGCAAAAGGCTTAAATTATCAATTTATTGTTTTAAATAATAAATGCTGCTACCAAGCAATCATCATTTTATATTATTATTATTATTATTATTATTATTATTATTATTATTATTATTATTATTATTATTATTATTATTATTATTATTATTATTATTATTATTATTATTATTATTATTATTATTATTATTATTATTATTATTATTATTATCATTATTATTATTATTATTATTATTATTATTATTATTATTATTATTATTATTATTATTATTATTATTAAAACATTGTTTCTGTAGTTGCATACTGAATATTTTATATTGGTTGTAAAAGCTATTTATTTAAAAAGCTTATGAAATGAGAACTATTTATTCGCTATGTATTTTTTACTAAACGCTGTATTTTATAAACATTTTCTATGTAGATAAATAAATTCTAGATATTTAATACATTCGCTAAGTAATTAATTAAAAACTATGTAAAATAAATAAATGCCAAGTCAAGAAAACAAGTTATAAGTAAAATAAAAAAAACGATATGTCAATTAATAAAATCCATCAATAAATCTTAATTTTTTCTGATTTAATTTATTATCCAAGTTTCTGAATATTTATAAGCCCAAATATTTATTTATTATAAACAAAATTAAAACAAATACTGAACTTATAATGGCTAATAATTTTGCAGAAGTTGAAGATTATCAGTCTGATCTTGAGTTTGATGTTGAAGTTACAAGTTTAAAGAAACCACGAGCCAAAAAAGTGTCCAAAGTTTGGACTCATGAAAAAGTATTTAAAAGTGATGAAAAAGCAAAAAATGCAATTAAAGAAGAGAAGATATGGAGTTACTCTTATTCCAACAAAACTGAAGATGGTAAAAAGGTTTACTATCGATGCAATCAAGTTAAATTTAAAGACAAGCATTGTGATTCTGCATTACATTTACTTTACGACTCAAGATCAGACGAAGTTATTCTTTTTAGGGCAGAAGCTGAGCATAAGCATGAAGAAAACATGTCTAAATCTGCAATATCTAACGAAGCTAAAGAACTAATTAAAGAGTTGTTTAGGCTTAAAATAAAACCTAAGAGAATGTTAGAAATCTTTCATGAACGAGGTATAAAGCCTGTTCCTACTACTATACAATTAAGAAATCAATTAAACAAGATTAGAAATGAAGTTTACGGGCCACCAGTAATAAGTTTAGGTGAGCTTGAAAATTGGCTTCAATCATCATCTTCTATACCAGAGTTAGAAGATGAAGCCTTTGTAGTCAATTATAAAATAACTTATGCCGATGAATATGAATGTGAAGAGAGTAATGAAGAAAGCGATGAAAATGAAGAAAACCACGGCTCTAAATTTAGATTTTTTATAAGTATAATAAGATTACTTAAGCTAGCCTCAGCACCAACAATTTTAAATGCTGATGCAACTTATAAACTGGTTTGGCAGGGCTATCCAATTTTAATCATTGGTACAACCGATTTAGATAGGTATTTTCATTCGTTTGGCCTAGGTATATGTACCAATGAAAAAACTGCTGATTTTAATTTTATTTTTTCAAGTATCAATATTGGCTTGAAAAAAATAAATGCATCATTATTCAATCCTCGTGTATTGATTTCTGATACTTCTAACGCTATACGTAAAGCTTATTCACAAGTTTTTAATAAAAATGAAATTGTGATGTGTTGGGCACATATGCGTAGAAATTGTGTCAAAAAAATCGAGTCTTTAGTAGTTAAAGAAGATCAAAGCGAATTATTTGAAGATGTAGATCACCTTCAATTGTCACAAAGCCAAGTCATTTTTGAAAAAGGAAGTTCTCTATTTGTTAAAAAATGGAGACATAAAAAAGCGACTGAGTTTTTAGACTATATGAATATGATGTGGCTTACGACACACAATACTTGGTATGAAGGATACATGCCCTTCACGCCAAGTACTAACAATAATCTAGAGTCAAATAATCGAGTTCTTAAAGACGAAGAAACTATTAGAGAGCGCACGCCATTATCTAGATTTAGCAAACAAGCTTTAGATATTGTTAAAAAGTGGTCACTAGTATATCCTCGAAGTCTGAAGGAGTTTATTACAAAACAATCAATCGACACAGCATTATGGACACAGTCTTATCAATGGGCTAAAGAAAGCAAAGCAATTCTTTCGGTGCCCCAAGAACAGTCGACAAACTACTATGTTTCAGCTAGTGACGCAACTACAACTAAAGAAGACATTGACAAAGTTGAAAAAATGCGCTGGACAACATTCGATCAATTTACGAAGCAAGCTTTTACTGTCTGGCGCATTAATTTACCAAACGATAAAGCCAATTGGGCCGACGGTCAGTGCAATTGTCCAGCATTTTTAAAAAATTTATTTGCAAGCATGTTGTCGGCATTTCAATCAGACTTAAATATTGCAAAGTACCGGCAGTAGCTAAGAATACTTCTATTGGAAGTAAACTACCAAGAGGAAGACCAACTAAAGCTAAAAAAGCCTTATTAAAACAATAATTTCAAATATTTTTATAATAGTCTTTGTGAAATAGTCACTTTTTGTTTATTCTTATGAATTTTTCATTGTTTTACTTAGTTTTTGTATTTTTTTACTTATAAAAATTAAAAATATTACCTATAATAAAATAATTAAATACCTAATGAATTTTTTTACTTATATAATTAATATAATACTTAGCATTTTATAAATATTTACTCAGAAAAAAATACATAAAGGCACTAATAAAATACATAGCGTTTAGTAAAAAATACATAGCGAATAAATAAGAGCCTTATGAAAAATGATAACGATCAAATATATTTATTAAACTTATTAAAAATCGACCAATATTTATTTCATTTTTCATAAGGTTTATAAATTGATATAAATCTATATTTCATAAGAACTTTTATTAAAAATTTCACAAGATATTTTATTTAAAATCATTATTTATTTTCACCAATTGGTATAACTTTCTATAACATAAATCTATAACATTTATTTCCACAACTTTCGACGACTTTATTAAAAAATCATTCTAAAATTTCATAAGAACTTTTATTTTCACCAATTGCTATAATACTTATTTCCATAACTTTCTATAACATTTATTTCCACAACTTTTTTAAAAAATAATTCTAATTTTTTTATTTTTAAGTCATTTTAAATCACTATTTATAAAATCATTATTAAAATTACAAATTACTTACATTGTGACTCTGAATCAGAGTCTAGTTCATCCCCAGTAGGAGCATCCTCGGTAGGATCAAGGGCATTATCAATTTCATCATCATTGCGGCCATTCTCGGTAGACACGATGGTATTAACAATTTCATCTTGAACATCATCAGCATCAACAATATCATCAATTATTTGACAGTCACCTAAAGTTTTTATTAATTTAATATTTTAATAAAATTAATTTACTCGATGATGATTCCATAAAAATATCTTCCAAAATAACCAAATCTTCATTATCAATTTCATCTCGAACATAAACAATATCATCATCGATTATTTGACAGTCTGAATCCTCATTTATTTGCACACTATTTTCTAAATTAATAATAATAATACTAATAAATAGTAATAAATTTACCGAAAATATGGTCCAAATCGAGAAGGGATTCATCTTCCGTAACGGCAAACCAGTCTAAATTGTCTGAAACTACCAAATAAAATACTAATTAATAAAAAAACAAAAATATAACATTGTTGCCCATAAGTAGAGCACGTAAAATGTTATGCTGTTTTCCTTCAATTTAATTTTTGAATTTGCAATAATATTTTTTAAAAGTGACAAATTTGTGAATGTTTATAAAGAGAATGAATATTTTCCTGTCCCAGCCAATCATATTGCATCTACACATGCTTTGTCATTTTTATGTGACTGTCTTTGATAGTCATTGCTTTGTTAACATGCACTGTGCATGCCACTGACTTTATTATTTTATTCCGATTGAGATGAAGATTGGGAAAATGACCATAAGAGAAATCGAGCGCAGATCTTCAATCAGTAACTCGTGAAGCCACAAGAGCATTTGACAGATATAGTGCACCGGGATACGCTTACTTTTTGCAGAAGGAAACATTTTGATAGAAGGAAAAATGCTATCCAAAAAAGATGGAGCGTGCACCCAAATTCGAGTCTAAATTTTCTGATTTATGGTTATTGCGAACCGGACAGAGAAGCATGCAATTGGTTGGGACGGTGTAAGAATATGAGAAACTCTTGGTTCCGACTTAAAAATATGAAGAAAAAGATGCGCCACTTACAACAACTCCAGGTGGTGAGTGTCCAAGATCAGGGGGAGATCAGAGCGCTAAAAATTAGGATGAAACGGCTAGAGACCCAACTCAATCAACATAAAGTTGACAACTGTTTGACCAGCCAAAATGTTTCACTAAGATCGACCAAACCTCTCACTGTACCACAATCAACTGAGTATACGTCAATGAGAGGCCCCAAGTAGCAGTTCCAAACAAACGATGCAAGAATGATAAACGTGAACATGTAAAGACGGCGAGAATGTAAAGAAGCCCATCTTTTAACCCGGCGTCTTGTAGTAATAATAAATGTTCGTCACAAGAGCTTCTTGCTTTCGTTAAATATTATATAATGATAATCATTTTCGTTATTTATTTGAGAATACGGAGATATGTTTGACTTTCTTTAATTTCTAATGGAACAGCAGGGGCTTCAGGACGTACGAAAGACCTCCACTACAAAGAATATGTATGTGTATCATTTTGTAGTGATAAATAATAATTAGCATGTCTTGGTTTTATGCATCTCGAATTTATCGAAATTATAAAAATCGGGACCTAAATTTAAATCAGACACATGCCTTCTAACGGTAGTCCGTGAACCCACTCGAATGCTCGATCATTTTAGTGTACAAAGGTACGCTCACTTTTTGCAAGTATTCACCCATTCGACACATTTACAACGTTGATAATTCGACAATTACCTTCTAAGGTGGTCCCCGAACCCGCTCGAATATTTGCCTATCATAGTGTAACAAGTTACGCTCACTTTTTGCGAGTATTCACCCATCCGGCAAAGTTTCAATGTTGCTTAGACAACCGGCTCCGAATGGTAAGGCGCATTGTATTCTGAGTTGCGTTTGAAACAACGCGACAGTGTAAAATGTAGGTTACATGCAACCCACTAATATAAACTCCATTTCTTGTAACAAGAGACCCACTGAAGGGAGGAGTTTAAATGCCGAGTGCGTTAAATAATGATTTTTCAATAACTGCCCTCAATATTTCTCACAATTCTTCTATAATTTTTCATACCCCCTCAAAATATTTTCCTCATATATCCCACCTATCGATGGGACTCCTATTACCCTTTTTGACCAATATATATTCGAATAAAATTAACTTTTCTTTAATTTTTTTCTATTATAAAATTATTCATGTCAAAGTATTCGGATATATTTTCCGATAGTTTATATTCTTTACGTGAATAAGACGGTAAATACTTATACAAGGATATATAACTTTCTTAAAGAATGGCCAATTCCAATTTTGGCAATTGATCTATATAGGTTCATAGTTGGGTCATTGAATCGAATTTTATTGATTACGTTTTAAGAACATATTGTCAGTATAATACAAATTGATGTAAATGTAGAGAATTGTGTGCAAAGCAATTACCTCTTTAAATGCGTAATTAAATTCCTTAAAGGCAGGAAATGTATCAATTATCCGTCAAAAAAAAAGTTAAAGATATAATTGTGATTTGAAAATTTGAAACACGACCAAGTGAACATAATACATTCAGTATATATTAAAAATACTTTTCCCCCAAGGGTTGTTAAAAGTAGAAAAGGTCTATTCAATAATATTCGGATTTATCTGCATCTCGCATCTAAGGGGTTAACATAAAATTAATTGAATTGCCAATTGAATAGATATATTGACATTGACCTGTCAAATGGGGAAAGATTAATTTACCAAAATCTAAATATGGCGTAAAACGGTGCCGATTGGGCCGAACAATTATTAAAATAATAATTTGCTTTGCTTCAGAGAAGCACACTAGTAAGAAATGATTGATGGGAAAACAAACAAATTGCATTATTGATTACGAAATTTAGTGATAAAAAGAACACTAGTGACTAATCCAGACAAAGAATATCCCAAGAAATATAGTCAGATTCAATAGTTTTGATACCTGCCTCTAATATCAATCTAAGACTTGAACATTTAATTGCCAATGAAGTATTGATTATTGTGATAAAAATAAAACTTAGTCTTGAGTTTGTCATGCCAATCAACACGATATTTCCAGATGAAATTTTGAATTAACATTTTCTGAAAATCGAAGGCCAAATAATGTTATTGAAAGATAGTATTCAAGATTCCATAGAATCATTCAACAATTTTAAAATGCTAGGATAAGACACCGATTAAAGAATTTATCAAAAATAGTATAAAATTGAATCTTTTGAGAAGTGAAAGATAACTAAAAATGATGATAACTCTCAAAATATATTGAAGCTTAAATACTGTTATAAAAAGCCTGCAGCATTATTTATATAGACCCTTTTTGACAGACATCTCATCGACGGTTCTTCTCTGACATTTTACATTTTTGAAACTAGTTTTTAAAAATTAACCAAAACAATTTTCAACACTAACTTAAAAAGATGAGAAACCAAATTATTTCTAATTATAATCGCAAATTCTAATATTATAATTCTACATTATAAATGACCTAACTTTTAAAATTACTTTTACACAAAAGTAGACAATCAATATAATAAGTTTATTGCAACTCAAACACTCCATAATTAATACAACCAAAGAAAACTCAAATCTAATCTAGATCCATATCTTCTGGTTTATCGACTTTATTGTTGCCTTCGGTCTGCTGCTCGTTGACATTATTACTGTTAGTCGTATCTGCTTCAGCTTTCGTGTCGTTGGACTCTGGAGGTGTTACAATTGGTTTGGGCTTGTTTATGATTGGGCTGGCGAGGCTTTCCATCGCTTGCTTCTGAGAGAATATCTGAGCAGCTGTTAAAATCGGATCTTCAAAGGATTTTAATTCTCGTTGCCTGTTGATTTCCTGGGCAAACCATTGCTGCTTTTCATCGAGAATCTTTTGGAGATTCGCGCGGTCATTTACATCGAAATGACTGAATGCTTCTTCTTTGTTGTCAATGGCAGCAATCACTTTGGTAATATGTACAGCAGATTTTCCGAACTCTTCAATGGCAATTGGTCTCTCGTAACCCTCTTTAGCTCTGTATACTATTCTGTCACCAATCTTACGCAAACTCATCAATCGATCGATGTACAATTGTTTGCTCACATCCTCTCCTTCTTCGTACAACCAATTTTCAGCGGCTGTCAGTTCACTAGAGAATTGATCTCGATCATTTTCACTAACAAACGCCTCGAGATCTCCATAAAGTTTGTCCCTCATTTCGTAAACATATTCTTCGACCGAATTTTTAGCCGATGCTTTTTCTTTCTGAAGTTTCACTTGCATTATCATTTGATTTTCTTTTTCATTGAATTCATTGATTTTTTGAGGAATGTACTGCAAAATTATTGCCTGCATTGGTAGATCGGTATGTTTAGTGACATTTTTATTCACCAACTTCTTCACCTTTTTCGGTGCTTCTTTTTTAACACCGTTTTCACCGGTTTCATTTGTTTTAACATTATTGACATCGCCATTCTCCTCACCTTTGACCGATTCGGTATCCATTGGTTCGGTTTTATCATTAACTTCGGGTTCAGCATCTACTTCCACTTCGACTTGTTTTTCAACTACTTCAACCAATTGCGCTTGGCAGCATGTGAATATTCCATTTGCATTTACACGAAGTTTTACTTTAATTTTCGCTGGTTCTCCATTTGGACCAGGTTGTACTCCACTAACGTTAAATAAACCAATAGATTTATTATCATTAGGAATAGTATCGGGGTTTGAATATCTTCCTTCTAACTTGAATGGAGCAAGTCGATTAAATGTCATCTGTTTTGATGCAGGGAAAATATGCCATTTGGGATAAACTTCCACGTTAACCAAGCCACCAACATCGTCATAAGCTAATGAAATAGGATATGGTAGTGCATCGGTGATACTAAAATCCTTAACTCTGAAAGCAGGAGACATTATAGCACACTGTAAAGCACATCCTCTAGCAACAGCTTCATCGGCGTTCAAAGATGTTCTACCTTCTTTTTTAAATATCTCTGAAACTATCTGTTTAAATGCCGGAATTCTTGAGGTTCCTCCAACTAATTCAATAGATTCAATATTATCAATAGATATATTTGCTTCAGTTAATAAATTTTCAAGTGTCATCTTAACTTTGACTAATATATCAGCTGATAATTCTTCGAAATCAGCTCTTTTCATTCTAGTTGAAACATCGATATCATTCATAAAGCATTCAATGTTTAATGGAATTTCGGTCGAATTAGCGCTCATTAACTTCTTTAATTTTTCACATTCTTGCATTAAGCGTATAGTAGGCTTCGTTCCATCAACAATATTCAATTTGTATCGCTGACTAAAATCTTCCTTTACTTTATTGTAAATCGCACTATCGAAATCTCGACCACCTATTAAACAACAAGAAGAAGCAATAACTTTCATTTTGCCTTTGTTGAAAGCAACAATATTCGACTGTAAGCTTGTGTAGCCGAAATCTATAAATACTACATTTCTTGAAGGAGCTTCGGGTTCTGGCAACTCTTTATTGTATATGCCATAAGCTAATGCAATAGCTGTTGTATCATTGATAATACGAACACAATTTAAATTAGCAATTTGTGCCGCATCTAAAATGGCTCTTCTTTCACTATCTGTCGCAGTAAGTTGGAACATTTAAAACAACATCGACAACTTTTGTCGCTAAATTCATTTCAGCTACTTCCTTTAACTTAGTCAATTGCATGGCGTATATTTGTTCGGGAGTGAACACCTGAGGCTCACCAAGATACATGACTTCAATGCCAATCCGACCATCTGCCATCGGAATAACTTTAAATGGAAGTCGCTTCATTTC
Organism: Schmidtea polychroa; assembly: GCA_959609185.1. Classification (NCBI taxonomy): domain Eukaryota; kingdom Metazoa; phylum Platyhelminthes; order Tricladida; family Dugesiidae; genus Schmidtea; species Schmidtea polychroa. The sequence goes on along the minus strand of CAUHTR010000823.1, from coordinate 43,514 downwards.
ACTTTGAACTAATGGATCACAGAATGTTTTGCCGAGTAAATTATTGAAATTGAAAATCGTGTTCGATATATTAGTTACTTGTTGCTGCTTAGCTTCATGGCCGATGAATCTGGTTTGTTCGGCAAATGAAATGCATGAACTATTAAAAATAAAATAAAGTAGATAAAAAAATATAATATCTTACGGTGTATTTCTATCACTATATTCATTAGCAACTGCTTCAATACCACCTTGTCTTGCAACAACGACATAAGAAGACAAGGTACCCAAATCAAATCCAACAACTGAAACGGCCATTTTTAATGTTAATACTTCTTTAACTGTAAAATATATAAAAACAAATTAATTATTCTTTTATAATTAGACAATCTCTCCAGAAACTTATAGAAAATTCTAAAATAATAACTTAAACAAACTAACTTGAAAATTTTAATTTAATATATTTTATGACGTTAAAACTAAAGTCTGCCATTCTAGAGCATTCGTTTTTTTTCTTCAAAGAGAAATTGAAAAATGATACACATAAAATCAAATTTATTTAGATTATATTACTTATTAAATGCTTATTTATAGATAACCAAATTGGTGGGAAATATTAAAATTTAATAATTATTTTATTATTAATTAAAATTTTAAATAAATTAAAAACTACAACTCTAGAGCATTCTTTTATTTAGAAAAGAAATATTAAAAAAATAATTCACATAAAAGCAAGTTTTTTCAATTATATTATTCATCTATTGTTTATTTCTAAATAACTAAATGAGCAAATATTTTATAAATAAAATTTTAATTAAAATATATTCAATTCAATCAAAATTAAAAAATAGTATTCCAGTTTATGGTTGGAATTAAATTAATTACAACCCAAAGCACATTATTATGATGAATGGAAACATTGTTCTATGTGATGGATCAGATAGGATGGACATAACCATTGGTCATCAAAGCGTCTCTCTGGATTACTTTATTACTGATCTTTATTGGACTATTTCAATAACAAATAATCCACAATGTAATGGATTAATAGAGAGATTATTCTAAACAACAGAACCTATGATTCCGAGTGTTTTAAAAGAAAAATGATGTAAAGCTTGGGATAATATTTTGCCTATGATTGAAATGGAAATAAGATTTACAATTTGGAAACAGCAGGATTTTCACTATATGAAGTTCCTACCTTTGGTCGACAACCACGGATTAATTATCCACGAATAGCTTGTTCGTTCCTTCTTAAACAGGAGAAATGGATATGAAATAAATGCAGAAATTTGTATTATAAAACAGTAAAAACAAACAAGCTATTCAGAAAGAACATTATGACAAACGAAGATTTCACGGGAAAATTGAAACCCGAGATATAGTTATGGTTAGAAGAAAGAATGAACAATTTAATATGAAAGTGATTGGCACATGCAGATCGAAATCGCCCTTTCCCATGATCACGTAGGAAACTACCTTTGAAGTCTTTGACAACTGTTAAGCAGAATTCTCTATCGAAACATCGAATAACATGATGTTTTCCTCGATGTTTTTCTGAGTTCGAAGCATGTCTCTTGAATGGATTTAATTACCTATTTATTAGCGATGTTTCGAATTCTACTGAAGTGATGACAGATATCTATTGAAGCACCGTTCTTGCCAAAATCAGGGATGCCCTTAATAAATCTCCACAGGTTATAAATTCTATAAGTGTCGCAGAGCAACAAAGGGGGATATTTCGTGATACTGAATCATTTTTTCGATGATGCGGATCCTGGAGAAATACTCACTCTTATGACTATGCCTCTATCTGGAATTTTGATCGGCCTCGAGTAATGTCTAAAAATCACTGCCTTAGCTCAACATCACGCTAGCCTATCGAGAAAGAACAACTTTTAGTGTTTATAAATTTTAATTATCATAATAAAACTACAATATGATTAGGTATGAGGGGAGCTTTAAACATAATAAATAAAACAAAATGTACCTCGCTTATAATTCTATTTCGAACCGTTGATGTCTCCTAGAGTGATAAATATTCAACTGTAGTGCTATCGCTTTCCAAGAAAAATTAAAGAGAATTCTCCGAATAATGGGTAATTTAGATTTAATGAAATCCGTTCGATGAGCAAAACAAAAAGTTGCTGTGATGAATATAATGACCTTGAAATAATGATAGTTACTAGTAGATTTCTAAAGTAGCAGTAGATCGATCCGTAAGTGATAAAACTTTTTTAAAGTAGTTGATACGTAAGCTACAAAAAATGGTTCAAGTAAAAAGTGGTAAAGTGGCTACTGAGATTGCTCTTTATATAGTCTTATTGTGTATGTCTTCAACCAATCAGGATTCGAGTGTGTGTGTTTCAAATCGCTTTTAATTTTAATAATCAGAAGGATTTCAAGCCAGATTACGAATGGCATTTGATTACGAAAGAAACGTAATAAAAGATATGGAAAGTTTATTGAATTATAAAAGAAGAGGCAAAGAGATTGAAACGTATTTTAAAAAAGTGGAGGACCTTGTCGACAGGTTGTTTGAGAATAAAGAATTCACCAAAAAGAAAATAACATCAAAGATAGTATGTGCTGAGAATAAAGAAGTTGAGAAAGAAGTAATATTGTGGAAGATAAAAAGCACAGAGGGAATAAAGGAAACATTAATTCTGATGGATAAAGTGGACAAACAGAGAGATCAGATAAACGCTATGAAAAGTTATGCAAGAGTGGTCTATCAGGATCCACAGAGAAGAGGACAGTACAAGCAGAAAGATGAAAGAGAAGAAGGCAGGTGACGAGAAGAACCAGAGTGCCTAATGTATTGATGGTGTCTTGTCAGCTAAAGGTGGCTATACAAAATATTAAATTTTATTTTGACTACTTGTTTATTGTACAAAGGACTGTTTTTAATGATGCTTGATGTACAAATTCAATTAAAACGCCATAGAAAATCACTGTGCTAAACATTCGAGGCAATTGACAGAGAATTATATGAGTGCCAAAATCAGCTCAATGACCAATTAGTAAAAGAGATTGTAAAAGAGATTAGTTTCAATAACAACACACTGAAAGTACTTTCCATAGATAAAGTAATAATTATTGAAAATTTCGTCAAAATTGGTGCGTTACCAGTTTTGTTATGTTAATTTAATTATATAGGTTAGAAACATTGAGCCAATTTCGGAAGTCACTGTATACTATCAAAATATTTCAAAGTAGTGGGGAAATGAATATTAAATTTGTTCAATTTTGGGTACCTACGTTTTTGTTTGTAAGTTGGTGCGTGTAAATTCATGCATTAAAATTCGATATTTTTATTATTTTAATTTTACGTTTCTAAATTTTGTCAATTTTTACGGCGATTTTTTATTATTTTTTGAAATAATTTATTTAATTTTTATTTTTCGTTACTCCGTATTAAATTTCGCGAGTTAATTCATTTTTAACAATTTAATTCATTTACATAACGTTTTCCATGTTTTGTTCTAGTTTTAAAATTTCAGTTGACCAAATTTCTATTTTTTATTTCCATTATTTAATATCGCCTTGTTCTTCGAATTTTTATCCTGTAATTGTATTCCTATTATATTTCTTGCTGAAATTAATGCTTCCCTTATCACTTTAATATCTATTATTTATTTTTAATGTTCTCTTAATATTTATTTAATAATTTGGTGTTTGAATTTAAATCTACTTTGTGCTGTGTGTCATTGTTATTTTACTGATACATGTGAAGTTTTTGATAAATAATAAACTTAAATTTATTAACAAAGCTTGACTATGAATCAGTAAATATTTATAAATGTTTTTGATATTCACGAATTTTCGGCATTGCCTTTTTCAAGTGAATTTGATATTAAACTTCATATAATAAATGTTTATTTAAATAAATTCGGCAATAGACATTTGAAATCATCTTCAGTAATCTGCGTATCTGTTTAACAACTATATTCATGCAGTATTGCATTTGTTCTGAAATTGGTTCGTATTTCTTAACTCATGGAATTCTTTTTTTGTAAATCGAGCGTGCTTTTCTTCTCTTACACTTTCTGTATTATTAAAACAAACTTCTCCTTCATTTTTTTGTTTTTAAATATAATAAGATTATGATATTTAAATATGTATTATTTAATATATTGTTAGTAATATTGATAAAATTCTACTTTATAATAAATATAATTATATTTGAATTTTACGGCCAGTACAATGCAATTGAACAAAACTCATCACAACCCAACAATACTTCTCGGGCATTTGCTTTTGTATTCACTTTAATAATATATATGCAACATAGTTCATAAACTTCGTAATTTCATAATTTTCACCATATATATAGTTATATTATTATTTTTTTAGTTTCTACATTGATATATTAAAAAATTGATGTGTTTTAATATTCATATCTACGACTAATAAATAATGTTTAATCGAATTTTTTAATAAATTGATTCTAATTAATTGAAATAATATTTAGATTTTGAATACTTTAATAAACATAATTTATATCACAAGCAAAATTTTTTATAATGTTTTCTCAAGGTATAATTTATTGTAGTTAATGATATTTTGAATTTTTATATAGGTTTAAATAATTCTACAACTGTTGAAGTAAATAACTAATAATATTGAAATATAGTTTCAGTTACTTTTGTAGATGTTAGAAAATTTGGCAAATTATTTTAAAAAATATCCAGACACTCAATTTGCTTTAAGACACTTAAGTGATCGATTTAATAAAGATGTTCATAGTGACTTGATACAATTAGAGAGAAATGGATATATTTTAAGATCTAGAGTTTTAATTAATAACAAACCAGTTACTCATTGGCAGTTAAATGGTATATTAATTCGATTGATATTTTAATTAATAGTTAATATTTGTTTGTATATTAATTTATATTAATTTTAAGTTACTTAAACTATTTTAGTTAATTAGTATATCAAAATATAACATTCATTGACAATTCGTAGCTTCATAATACAGCATCACGTGGTTTTTCAATGTTCTCTGAAAATCTGGAACCCTGTAATTTCTCACTACACTCTTGTTAATCCTATATCTCACTTATTCCACTTAATAGCCTGCCATAAAAACTTTTAATTGTTTATCCAGGGGTATTGTGGGGTCAGAGCACAGCAGAACATATTTATTACTAGGGTGACCCAAAATTGGCATAAAAATGGCACTATATTTTTGACAAATTGGCATTTTATGGTAAATTTAATAATTTTAATTAAATTTTAACAAAATGATAGAGTTAAAATTTCATTACGGATAAAAATAAAAATTACATTATTGTTAACCATAAAAAATATGTCGGCCATTACTGTTTTAATATTAAATATTCTTTGGTTAATTCGAATATTTAATATCATCGAACTTTTGCCCAGGGTCATAGTTTCATAACATCCTACTTAAAAAATAAATACTTGAAAAATAAAAATCACAAATTAAATATTGTATTTTTTGATATAATAAATAATATTCGAATGTTAATTAGATGTTAATTTATTTTTAATAATGATTGAGATACGTAAATTAACATAAATCATGTTTTTAAAAAAATGGCATTTGGGTCACCCTAATCATTACTATACTTAATTGTCGGTTCTAATATGTTGTACAGATTCTCGATTATAAATACATCTTTCATAGTTAAAAGTCAATAGTATGTAATTAAATAATAAACAAATTAGAATAAAGAAATTAAAAGAAATGTTACCATGAAATGAGTCAGGGAATGTTGGAAATATTAGTAGAAATTGGGAAAACCATAAAATAAAGAAAATTATTCGTTATTATGATGAGCTTTGACAATAAAACAATTGAAATACGTACGAAAATCCAAAGAAAATCTAAACAATGTCTTTGTTGAGTGAAGTATGGGAAATGTTGATTGCAATAAGAAATTTGAAAAAATATAAATTGCTGTCGGTATGGAATATATAACTAGACGATGTAATGGAATGAGAAATTTAAAGTCTTAGTCAGAGTAGGAAAAAGAAATAGTTAAGGACGAATTAAGGAAGCAAATTATCAACTTAAGGAAGTAAATTATAAATTGGAGAAAAATACTATTGATAAAGGTAGGGAAACGTGTGAAATTGATTATATCAATTAAATTTCATATTTTACTTATAATTTGTCAGTAAAATATATTAAATAAATTAAATTATCATAAAAGTTGATAAATTATAAGTAGAATATTAAGCTAAATTTCTTTTTATAATGCTATTCTCTTAAAATTTTATATTATTTATTTTCCTCGAAAAATCAAATCTGAATTTTGATGTATAATTTTAAAATTAATAGCGCACAATTTCAAAATATTTTAAATCAACTCAATTGGTTTGATTTTTGATGACAATTGATAGTTGGATTATTTTATGAGTATTGGTTTGTTGTTTAAATATTTGAAAGTTGAATAAACTATAAGATTTATTCAAGTCAACGACTATGAATCAAGTGATCTAGACAATGATATCTACCTATCGGAAGAAGATTCGATTTTATGTGCCTAAGAAGACGTTCTTATAATCTTGTTCCAATTAGAAATTTTTTTGATCAATTTAATAATGTCCGCAAAGTGAATTATAATGTGTCTGACCACTTAACAGTAGATGAACAACTTTTCTTTCTCAGAGAATGTTTCAAATTCAAGATGTACATTTCATGAAAGTAAGGAAGGTGTGGAATCAAGATATGGACTCTGCGATGCAAAAATGCATTTTCGTGCAATTTTAAACTCTACACTGGTAAGGAAAATCAGGCGACAAATCAAGGTGAAAATCTAGTAAAAATTTATGTAAACTACAATTGTTGGAACGTGAGGAGAAACAAAAGATTTTTATTTTCAAAAAATTTCTTTTTGTATGAAATTCAACCCAATGAAGATACAAATCTGTTTTCCTGCTTGTATGTTACAAAAATCAAGATTTTCAACTAAAACACAAAAACAGTAAAGAAGAGAGTTTTTACAAATGCTTGTCGAGGAACGTTTAAGGAATTAGGAAGAAGACAATCATCAAAACAAACAAAAGAAGAGGAAAAGTTTTATAGAGAAAGTAGATTTTGCCATATTTGCGAAAAAGGATCAAAGAAGAGAAACTGAACAACTTCTCTTCAATGCAATGAATATATTTGTGAAGGGGAATAGAATGGAGATAAAGATTTGTAAGAAATGTAAGAAACGCTGTCCTATTTTTATAATAACTCTCAAGTGACCACCGAGGCCATGTTCATGTAAAAATGTAACTTTTTCTCAGGTATTCGAAGTTTAATATATTTTTCAACAAATCTCTTTGATATTCAATTTTTGGGTAAATGCGTTGTTTAAATTAGTGGAGTGCAATTAAAAAAAGATAGTTTAATATCAACGAAATTGGTTTAATTTTTGATGATAATTGATAGTTGGATTATTTTAGTAGTATTTGTGTGTTGTTTAAATATTTGAGATTTCTGCGCGTAGTTCAAAATATGTCAAATTTTAATATTTTTCAATAAATGTTTAAACATATGAAAAGAAATAAAATTTCTCGAAAGATAATCTCTGAATTTCATGTCATTATCAATTATCAAAATTTTCGATTTTTCCACTCGATAGTTTTCATAGTACTTTGGTTGTTTGATACAAATTTTAATTCTCTACTAGATGATGCTTAAAGTTTGTAGAAATTATGTTTTCCAAATTCTTAGTTACAAGACATTTAGATCGCAACTATATAATATGCATTTATTATATGACGAAGAGGGAACATTTGTATTTATTTACTCCCCATTTAACCGTTTAGAATTTGAAGGTTCCAAAAGCTTGATTTGCAAAATATGTTTTACTTTTAATAGGCTCCTTTTCTAAACGTGCGTTTGAAATCGAATATTTATTGCGATATATTAATAATCTGTAAAGCTGCCATTACTTCCGCTATCATCTCAACATGGATGACAATAAATTGAAATTCGTGTTTTACTTATATAACACTAGTTAATGTAATTCATTATTTGGGAAAATAGATAAAAGATTATATACGCCAGTAAGTATAAAATCAGTACCATAATATTTTCTGATTTTACTAACTTTTTCCAAATAATAGAGGAGTAATAATATAGAGAGAGGTTCCACTGGCATTATTTTTGCATTTCCGGTAAGGAATGAATGTATCAGATACACAATACAGTGTTGTTGTGGTCATCAGCTATAAATACAAAGTGAGATGTAAGACACATTTTCACACTTTTCTTATGTTAGATGCAATTATAAACTATCAATCATAGTCCTAGACTAAATCAAGTTAATCAACACATAAACCCAGCGATTACGAAAGCCAATTTATTCCGTCATCTTTTAAATTTTCCAAGTATTTAATTACCTTATCCAAGAGGAAATCATTCTTTAGAATATATTTTTATGAAGAGTGTCAGACTTTATTTTCTAGTGTTCTAAATAATTACAGGAAATCATTTATGTCAAAATAGTCAAAATAGTCAATCATTTGCCAATTTTCAAAGATCACAAAGTTTAATTATTAAAATCGATCAAAGAGATAAATATGAAGGAAGAGAAATTTCGTACGGAAAGAAACGTTCACCAGAAATTATTTTAGATCGAGATTTATCATTTGGTTACTAAAATTAGTAGAATTAATCAATTTGAAAAAATTGACGAAGGAAGATATTTCCAACCACCAAGAAATATGCAAACATTCGCGAATTCATCAAATGAAAAATATTCCGAAAGAATAGAATCAGATTCAGCAAGATATAAACAATTATTTCCACACTGTGTCAAATGAAAAATATGCCGAAAGAATAGAATCAGATTCAGCAAGTTTTAAACAAGTATTCTCGCCTATGTCAAATGAAAAACTATATCGAAAGAATAGAATCAGATTCAGGAAGGTATAAGCCAACATCAATAAGCTCGGAAACAGACAAACTTACTGCCAGAATAGGGTGCTTAACGATTTCTAACAAAAAAACAATATCTACACCCCAAAAAAATTCTCGAATATTTGCTAAAGCTCCTCAGTCGACATTAAATCCATTTTCGCCTGAATTTCAACCTCAAATAAAGGCTAGAAAGGAAAAAATCATTGAAGAATTTCAAGCAACACCGACGATTGATAATTTTTCACCGGAGTTTATGAAAGCAATGACCAAAAATCCCATAAGTGTGCTACACGAATTTTGTCAACAAAGGGGAATGACTTGCGAGTTTAAAGTCATTGAGATGGAAGGGCCTCCACATAAACCAAGGTATTAGTAATTGTTTGGAAAATTTAATTTTTTTATATTATTTATTAACTAACTTATTTATTAAACAAAATTTTCTGATAATCTTGTGATTTTAAATATGTTAATTATTTTAATGTTATTTATGCTTTGTTTAAATAATTGTAATTTTGGCGCATAGAAATAAAATCAAGTTTTGAGTTAATATCGATTTTCAAAATTTTTGATTTTTCAATTAGTTTTACAAAGTACTTTTGGTTGTTAGATAGAGAATTAATTAATTTTCAAAGTTTTCAAATTTAACATGAAATAATCAATATTCCTCAAAATATTTTTTAGCTGTTTGGACTCAGCATAAAAGTATCTACAAGTATTTTTGCATGTGAATTAATTAAATTACATATCTGTGGCGTGTTACTATTAATAGAAAGTGTATGTGTGTAAACTATGATGTGTTCAATGAAATTACCCATATTTATTGAATATCTATTGGAGTGCTTTTCAACATTTTAGACGCATTGGGTCACTAACAAATTGCAACACAAAACTGAAATGGAATATTACTAAATAACACTGACATTAATAACAATTATTATAAAATTTATATATAACATTAAAGTTTAGAGTTTTAGACTATTCTACAGTTCTTTGTTCAAGATTAATTCAATAAAATATCAACCATAAAAACATCGTTTTTGAAACTCTATATAATTCACTCTTAATTTTAACATATTTTAGATATAATTGCGTTATCTCTTCAATCCGAAGTTAATGAATAGATAAGAATTTATATTTAAATAAGGAAATAACACTAGATTTGACATATCAATATTTTCTAAAATTAACCCACTTTCTGTGATCGGATTGAGCTGAAATTTTGATAGCATGCAGTGTTCTCGACACCGAATCTACTTGCCAAATTTCAGCCCAATCCGATCACGGAAAGTGGGTTAAATAGGCCTCACAAATTTGCGTGGCACATACAAACATACATTAGCAAAGTTAATATAGAGAGTAAAAATAAAACTTTGAAGCACGTTTTTAGTGAGATGTTTAACTTTGAATTGTACTTGCAATTTGTTTTCATTTGTGGTTGATTTAGTAAGTAAGATTTAGGTCTTTCAAATGTTCATCAGTCAATGAGTTTCTTTTCTTTGACTTGATGTTGGTCAGTGCAGAAAATCCAGCTTCACAAGTGTAGGTGATTCCAAACATCATCAATACTTCTTCCGTAACTTTCCGTTTCTTCCCTTCACTGGATTTACTTATCATATTTTTTATTGAGAATTTTTAAATATTTTTATAAAGAATTCTATTTAATTGAGTCATATTTCAAAAAGCAGCTGTGCATGCTACATAAAGTTAATAATTATAGACGGTGAATTGGTCAATATTCAATATTCGTGTTAGCACACGATGCCGGTACATTTCTTATGAATGCCATCAGAGTATTTATGACATCATCAGTTAATTTTCTAATATATTTTGTCTTCACTCAAGGATATATGCACACTTTTTAGTCTAGTTTACTGGGTATAACTTAATTTTATTATCTCCATGGCTAGGGTTGTCACCTCTTTGAGTTTAAGAGAGGTATCTCTGGGCTCCGGGTTTAAATACCATTTCTCCGGACGACGTAAGTAAAATTGAATATGAAAAACTTATGTCAACTCCATCTTGCGACAGCCGTTACAACTAACACTCTTTCGCCCCAAAACACCGCTACTGCGGAGACGATCGACGCGCACATTCGATTTTACCGTTCATGTGGATAGAGAATCTCTTTTGTGTCTGTTCAGTCAGTGCTACATTGATGATAGTCTAGTCTAGTTTGATAATCCGTGTTCCGTGTGGATTGATGATAAATGGTAAGTTATATTGATAGTTACTTTACACGTAATTAAATTGATGCTGATTTTAATAGGCTGATAGAAATTCTATTCTATTAATTATAGTGCAAAGACTAGGGTTGCCATCTCTTCAGGTTCGGCCCGGAGACTCCGGGTTTCAGTGAGTTATTTCCGGGCGAGACTGAGATCTTAGGTGGCCACCATATCCATAGCACGCTAGCATCTTATATCTGCATCCTGTTTAATTACTTTTTTTATTATTGCAATGCAATTACTGGATATTCTTATTATCATACCGTGCTGGGGAACCATGCTCATGTATTTGACCAAGAATAGCTATGAAACTGCCAGGGCAAAGTTTTATTTTTACTTACACAAAATTTTATAAGTCTGGCGAGCCGCGTGTTGGACAGCATTGATCTATTGCATCTAAATTAAATGTTTCTATTTATAGCCATGCAAGTAATTTATTTCAGTCAGAACAAGGTTAACCAGATATAACTAGCAACCTTTTGTAATATTTTTTTAATCTTTTAAATACCCGGGTAGCCCACCTAGTACTCAATTTTTCTTTATCTTTTGAGATAATGTTATTAGCTCTTCGATCTCTGAAAACTTATTATGCAATAACAAACCACAATAAGTTAAATATAGGCTTTATTATAATACAAAAAGTATTTTTATTTTCTAAACTTCTATTTTTGTTTTTGGATGCAATATTTTTCGACTTTTGCCATTATTCACTGATTATTCCCAATATTGTAACTTTCCAGATTTTTCTCTTCTATTTTTTAAAATACGTAGATTAATCTTTGAGTGTTCTAGTCAGTGTTCGAGCAAAATCCAGTTACAAATAGCCGCCTTAAATGAGACTATCACCATAGAATATTTTTAGCAATGCATTTTACAGTTTTTACAATCTGTAAATATCGGATAACATTCCACAATTAAACAGGTCCATACAAGTTTAAAATATTTTATATAAATATAAGTTTTCTACAACAGTAAAGTATAATTTAGATAAAGATTTTTGGTCATCACTGCATACATATAATAAGTGGAGTCTGATATAATAATAATGTAGTCAGTGGTTTTGTATACTTACTCAATATGATTTTATTGACTTATAAAAGTAACAACTTGAACATGTTTCATTTTCTACGATACACAAGAAGCTGTTACTCGAGACAAAACCAATGCAAAGTACACATTTCTTCCGTTAAGTTAAAATTTTTATCACACCATTTAAAAAATGTTGGGTTTGCATGGCATACTGAGATTCATTTTTTAAGTAATAACATAAAATATATCAAGCAATTATAATTCATTTTTAATATATGCGGACATAAAAAAATCTCAACCAATAATTGAGAGTACTTTTTTAGTGTCGTATCATTTCATATCGGATTATTTTCTTATGCATTTCAATGTAATTGCATAATTTCACAATAATTATACAACAATTTTTTTTTATTTAAATATACAAATTATAAATAAATTAGGGCCGCATGCTGCTTTATACAGATACTTATAATAATAACGTTGAGAATATGTTGCGTCACGCCAAGAAGAAATTAAGAAAGCAATATGGTATCTAGTGGATTTTTCAAAGGGTTTTGGGACAAAATGGTAGCGGACAAAATAGTACAGACAAAATGGTAGAAAGTGATATAGATTTAAGTCTATTTAAATAGAGTAATAAGTAGGCCTTACAATATTTCGTTTATGTTTATACACTTTTGCAAAAAAGTTGCAGTCAGACAACATCTCGGTTGTATAATCGATTAACATGGTGTAAAGTGCTTCATTAATGTGGATGTATTCTTCTTCTTTCCGGTACCATTTTGTCCCGCCACCTTCAAAAGTGTTTCTTTCGAATTTCTATGGAGGAAAATAACTTTAACTAGAAGACGATATTATCAAGTATAATTTTTACAATAATACGCTGTTTTCTAAGTAGTTAAATATAGGCCAATGATTTGTAATATTTACAGTGTTATAAACAAATATCACTATAATTTAAAAAGTTTTGTTTAAAAAATATTTTTAAAATAGGAAATAACCCAATATCGTTATGATTTTACATAATTGAATTGAAATGCTCGTCATTGGTCATAATATTCATTGTTTCGTTTAGAATATCAACTGCTGTATTTCTCAACGGCAAACAATTTGATACAGCTATTACTATGAATAAGAAAGAGGGTAAGAGGAAGGCCGCTGATTTGGCCATAAGAAATCTTATTTCTGAAGGTCATTTTTCCACAAAAATTAAAGAATTTTCTAAGTTATCGAATAGTCCAGGTATACTTTTGGCGGTTTTTATATTTTCTATATTAACCTTTTCACTAACTATGGAATAATTTAACATCTGAGCGGTGAAATTTTCATTTAATATGTATAATTTCATTAGTTAATCGATATATGTAATGAGTGGTGTAAAATATTTACTTATGAAATGTTTAGGGAGAAATTTCTGACAGTAAAATAGTTAAAAGGTTCGTAACGTTACATTACAATCAAATAATTTTTATAAAACTTTGAAATAAATTAAGTCAAGGTGCATCAAAGCATATAAAAAGAATTAAAATTCACCAAATGTTAGTCTGTTTTTCACATGTAGCGATTTTTTGAAATTTTGAATTTACTATTTTTATCTTTTGTCATTTTTATCAATGATCTTTTTTCAGTTTTCTTTATCTTCATTTCCTTTTAAACTACTGATCCCACATATTTTTTAATATATAAAACCAAATATTAATCGATAGTCTAAAAAAGAATTGAAATTGAAAAAAGAATTGTGGTTCTGTTAATTTTGGTTTACAGTAAAGTCCTAAAATTCGAAATGTTCAAAGATTGGGTAATAGAATGGGTAATAGAATTGTCTACAGTATTCTATTTTTATCTATATGTGTGTAATTAGTCAATAATTTATTCCGTTGTAAGCATCATTTGGCATGTTCATCTATATGTTATCAGATAAATTTCAAGGCAAGGAGTGTTTGATCACTCAGATAGACTTCAGTAAACGATCTTTCTACCAAAGATAGATTCAAATGTTATTCATGAAACATTGTTGCAACACCAGTCTTAGCGAAATATTATTAAATTAGTTTGAGAAAAAGTCAACATCCTTACTCATTGACCAGCATTTTATTAATGACAAGATAGGGAAAATCATATCGTGTAGTAAAAACATGCAAAACTATCCTCCATCAAATGCAGTCACCACGTCTCAATTTAAAAACAAATCCTTCCAATATATTTTCGATATTTGCTCATGCAATTGTGTTAGCCAATATATAATAGATAGAAGTCAAAATCTTATGTCAAACGATAGCGCCTACAATAGAATGAAATTTCTGGGTTAATCATAACTCGAACATAAATATGGTGATAGGAAGTGTTTATTTGACAGCAACAACTGATCTACAGCTAAGAATAGAAAGGAAGAGAAAGACAAACAAAAGTGATCAAATGAAAATGAATGAAGTCTGCAATTATTAGAAGAAGACCGTATTTCTTCAAGGAACTCAGTCGATGTCTCCTATGATTCAAGCAGCTAACCGGCTTGTGTCTTCAATAAATAAGAATTCTGCAATCTTTGCAAAATGCTGGAACGTGACGGTGTCAGCAACTGTGATGTTTGTAAAGTAATTCATGTTCGTCTACCACAATAGAAAATTTACTTACACTAGAAAAGTTACGAAAGTTACACCTGACTATACAAAAAACAAAGAACTAAGACATATTGATTTGATGTTGCTCCATAAAGTTGTAAAATCAAAGATATTATATAGCGAAATTATGACAGTTATAAAACTGATTACTTCGCCAAAAAATTGGTAAATTATTTTTAGAATAACCTTTTATGGCACGAGGAGTTTCTAAATGATAAATCAACAATGGTTTCAATTTTAATTATCCGAATGCATTTCTGCTGATAAGAAGAATTAGATGATCCTTGGATGTTTCAAAAACACGTTCGTGTTGACATTCGTTTCCAATAGTTCCGTCTCGTCTACATTAAAAATAAAATATTGTATTGATAATTTCCCTTTTCACAATTTGTTTTCTAAACCAATCAAATAAACTTTTGCTTGCTTTAGAAACCTATTTTTCTCCATGTTTAGATTTTAAATGATCCCAGAAACTAAACGATTTATTCATTATGATTTGGGTACTCACAAACATCTTTTTTCTTTAGCTTAATAAATTTTCCATTTCTGTCATCATAAAACTTCTGCTTCGTGAAACTTTCATTGCTATAATCGAAGTAACGTCTTCGAAAGGCTTTTTAACTTTGTCTTTTCGTTGCACAATTGATCTCACTGTAAACTCAGGAAATTTAAACTTTCTCCCTACAACAATGTAAATTTACCACCATTTTCTATCATTTCGATAATTTTTAGTTGCATTTCTAAAGTTTCTGTATTGTGAATTTTCTTAACTTATTTCTCACATTGTCATTTTGACATATTAAAAATGACGAAGAGATAAAAAATATGTTTAAGCGATAATTTTCTTTTAAAAAAGATAGCGAGATAACGAATCTGCATTAGTCGGTGTCGAGGAAATGAGGTTACCTGTATCTTGATTACGAACGTACAATGGTAACTATATATGTTGATGATTCACACATACACTTACCAATATTCAGTCGCATTTAAACTTTTAAAAGTGAATATGTATTTGCCTTCACTTTATATTTGTGATCTAAAATGTTTTCACTTTTTTTCAACCGGGAGCGCTACTAAAAATACTACAACCAAAGGTGACAGTGATTGTTGAAGATATTGAGAAGCACTGATTTAATCAAATCAGAATCTCATAAGGAAATTACTATTACACTCTTTTTAAATGCACGAACTAAATTCTCACTATTCTCATTTTTTCTTATTTTCTCATATTTTTTTCAAATCAGATAATTGAAATATATCATGTAATATATCTTTTCATTTAACTTTTTCAATATTATGAATTATGATTAATTTGTTTCTCTGTATTTTAATAAAGTTAATACTTCCTAACATTTATAATAACACTAAGTTGATATTTCTAATATCACCAATTTCACCTGATATTTAGGAAATATATCGGTTAGACATTTATTCAATATCTAGCGCGTTAATACTTGAAAAATTTCTTGAAAGCTTTAAGGCTAGATATAAATTTTTCTTGATTTAGATGGTTTGAAACTGAAACAATTTTTAAAACCAAATAAAGAAAAAATTGATGGTAACTCACCAATGATATATAACCACATGGTCTCATTGGTATATAACAAATTGGCTGAAATCATTAATCAGTTATCCCCAAATCAAGGCCTGAGTCTGGCGGGAAGGAAAATCGTTGCAGCAATCGTAATGCAAAACGAAAAGTACGAAAACTTTGAAGTAGTCTCATTAGCTACTGGAAACCGCTGTATAACAGGTGAATTTCTCTTTATTAAACTTAATTAATTAATTTATTTTCATTTTGATAAATGTTCAAATATTATTTTTTTGATAAAAATTTTGATATCAAAATATTTAAACCTTTACTCCTAATTAATTTATGACAATTATTATGACTATTTTCGGGGTTCGTAAACACTTTTGTCAAATATCAGATAGAAATTTTAAATTTAAATATAAATTGCTAAAATAAATTTTAATTTAATAATAGTTATTTTAAAATAACTTTAAAGCAAATTATATATATATATATATATATATAGTAATTATATCTATTAATTGTGAAATTTAACTAAAATATATCTTCATCGCTCCAAACCACATTCCTCGAAAACTGTACATCCTGTTCACATTTTCCAATTACCAATCGCAAAATTCCCTGGATCATCCTCATTGCTAGCATGTTCCATTGTTAATATATACCTTTTCCATTTACAACGTCATAAAATGTGATGTACACTTGTTTTGCTGATGCCAATATCGAGTTTGTTTTACAGATTTTTTAGATGTTTCGCAATAATTCTCAAGTAAACTTTCTTGGCTGGTGAAGCTCGTTGCTGTTCTTGTTCTTCGGGACGTTGCCTATGAACATCCTGAAAATAATTGTTTTGAATGTTTTTTTACAACTTATATAAAAGCCCGAAGTTATTTATTCAATAATGGACATTATAGACTAGCACTAGAAATAGTATTATCAAAATTGTTTTGATCATTTTAGTGTAACAATAAATTTCGACCTATAACACATATTTTATAGTAAAATTAATTTCTGTAACTTCGATTCTACTAATTGGCCGAGCTGGTTTAAATCATTAGGAGATTACTGGACATATGACCACAATCTTACATTCTGTGGTTTCTCGAAATAATCAATGGCACGCGAATTCACTATAGCTGGGGTTTTATGGCTGACTAATAAAATCATTGTAATTGTACGTAAAAATACATTAACCATTACAAAGTTAGCAATTTATTTTCAAATACACCAACCGACAGTTGATAAGCTTATAAGTGACATTGATTTAGCTTTTCATAATATAAATAAAACTTACCTATAACAAATGTGTGTATCATAGCCAGAACTGATACACCTAACCGCGAAAGTTAACATTGTCTATAATATACGTTGGTGTGCACACCACTTGAGGTGAGTCACCAATTATATGACAATGTTAACTTAATTTCATTTTTTCAATTTTTCAAAAATCGTTTTAAGGTAAGTTTTTGAATTGAAGTAATTTTTAGGACTTGAATTTTGATTTTATATAATTATGAGATCATTATTCAAGTTCTTAAATATTACTGTTAGTCAGCATTTATAATATTGATAATATATAACATTGATAATTAAATTTCAGGTATTTTTTAAGGAATTTTGTGGTATTTTATTTGGATTTATTTGGATTTATTTCGTAAAAATGTAAGTTAGATATTTTTATAATTATAAATAAGTAAAGTAATCACCAAACATTTATTTTTTAAAGACATTTAGTAAAGAATGGATAAAATATTTTTAAGTTTTTGTAATCTTCTTTCGAATTTTGTCTTTTTCTGTAATTCTATGAAAATATTAATTTGTTAAAATAATTTATTAAAATTTACGATTTGCGATTTTTTTCCTGCAAATTCAAAGATGTCGAAGGATCTTCTTCAATATCTGTAAATCTAAAGAAATTTATATTCTAAATTATTTTATAATTAAATCTTACGATGTATTTACTTCTTTTTCCCTAAAGCTCAAGGTAGAGCAGTCAGAATCTGATTCAAAAGTTTTTTTGTACATAACTTTTTAAATAATTTGAAAATATTGATATGTTAATTATATGTTAATCAATGTATATTTCGCATGAAAAACACTTTACTTAATTTTGTATGTATTTTTCATTATGTATGCTGTGTTTGTATGCTTAATTATTTTCTCTCACTTTTTAGATTCCTATAATAATAATGTTAAATTTCGCAGCATTAAATTTCTACACACAGGTAAGTTGGTGTGTTTCTATAATATATATTTATTGATTTTTTTTAAGATTATAGATAATGTTATATTTCGCAGTTAGGTGTACTAAATAGGCTCTTACACTATAGAAAGATAGAAAAAATCGCTGTTGGAAGAAAAATAAATAAATAAACACAAACATGGTTCATAAAATTTCTATAATAAAAAATACACAATTTGACATTGATTAAGCTTCTTGACATTTGATAAGCTTTAAATTTTCAATTTTAAAACGAAATATAATTATCTATAGAAATGTAAGTTTCTTATTAAACTTTAGTTAATTTATAAAACCTTTCTAGTGAATAACCATAGATGATAAAAAAGATTATTGATGCAATGGAAAGCGGTCATTTTTCGATATAGGCCATATAAAATTAAACAATTTAATATTTTCTGATATTTATTCAGGGGACAAATTAAGTTTACAAGGACTTGTGATAAATGATTGTCATGCTGAAGTTGTGGCTCGCAGATCCCTGGTGTATTTTCTTTACAAACAACTTGATGCATTTTTATCAGATTCTCCGAGTTCTTTGGATTTATTTGAAGAATTAAATCCACAAAATGCAATTTTTTCAAGATTTTTTCAAATAAAAAATCATATAAAATTCCATTTGTATATTTCAACAGCACCATGTGGAGATAGTGCTCTATTTATCCCCAAGTAATTTAATTGCATTATATTTTGAGAGCTTTGAATTGAATATCACATATTGTATGAATGAAAATGCAACATTGATTATTTGTTCGGTGTAAATATTTAGGCAAAATCTACATTAACTTAATATTTTACTTATAATTGTCAATAATATATATCATATTAGAAAATTTTAATTATCATTCTGAGAAAGTAATGAGTAAAAAACTAAGCAAGTTATTAATAGCAATTGATTGTGACCAAGGCCGGATTTTCCTATAGGCTATCTAGGCTTCAGATTAGGACCTCAAGATCAAGAGGGGCTCATATTCAAATTGTTAGCAAAATTAGAATTACACTTCTAAAAACAATGAACACTGAAACATTGGATCGAAAATAAGGAGAAATTCTACGCATATGACTAATAAATAAACCTTAAAAATGTATAAGTTAAGATCGACGAGTTCAGCTCATTGATATCCCAAAGTTTGTTTATATTGCGTACACGATCATATCATAACATATTGATGTATTTTATTATCTATCATGTAACTTACAAACTTAAAAATGGGAGGTGAAAATGGCCTCATAAGTGGAATAGTATAGGGCCTCTCTTCATCTAAATCTGGCCGTGATTTGTGACAATTAAATTAATCAAGATATTAATTTATAATCGTTATAAAATAAAATATATAAAATGCCAAATGATGAAGCTGAAAAAGATGACAAAACATGAAAAGTAACAATATTTTGCTTATAGTTTATCAATAAAATATAAATTAATTTAAGAAACCAAAATTTTATAAAGAAATGCATAAAATTTTATTAATTAAAGAAGTTGATAATGAATATCGATAGTGCAATATTTAAATCAAGTATAAAGTGATGATTTCTTGATAGCAGCATTAATTAAATGTAAAACAATTAAATGATAATTTAAGCCTTTTGATGCGAAGTATATATTTAATAAATTAAAGAATTTTCAACTATAAAAATTGTCCTTTTCCATTTCAATTTGAGGAAATTGAAAAGGAATATTTTTATAGTTGAAAATTCTTTAATTTTATTACATATATAATTCGCAGGAAAAGGCTTATATTATCATTTAATTGTTCAATATTTAAATCAATCAAGATCTAAAATTTATGCAGTAAATTAAAATTAAATTTTTAATAATTCAAGTGAATAATAAAATAAAAGTTCAATAAAAATGGGATATTTATTAAAAAGAAATTCTACATTTGAAAATATTAATTTAGCTCATTACTGACTTTACCTAAACTTTAGTAATTTATTTTATATAGTATTTAAATAACAGTATTTACCAATTTCCAGATTATTCTCAACAAAGGACTTCTGAAATATTTTTAAAGTTACTTAATTACAATACTGAATCGAATTCAGTGACTTTGTAATCACTGGGGTTAAGGTTCTTGCATAGTATCAGCGTGAACCAAATAAACTTGAAACTAGTCTATAATTAAATATCGCATTGAATATCATGTTAAGATTTTATTCTAAACAGCTTACATGCATAAATCACTTGATTTTATTGAATATTTATGTATTTACATATTTGATATGTTCAGTTTAACAATTGTGATATTTGATGTGATAATGAGGCAAAGTGATCGGATTCTGGGAATAATTTTAAAGTCACTGGGTTAAATCCTGACTTTAAATAATGTTTTTTAATCTGTTCCAATGTAAGTCAAATTACAATTAGACTATTATAAAATTTTCGATTGTATATCAAATAATTGCGTTATGTCAATTACTCAATACAACAGAAAAATATGAAAAGTATTTATCCTCCTACGCCAACGGTTTCCAACCGAAATTATTTTCAATTTCTTCCGTTTTTTGTACATGAGGTAGAGTACAACAATAAAAATTAATAAAAATGACATCATATACAACTTTTATGCAATAAAAATTGGTAAGTCTTTCGAGGTGTGCAGTAAAAATTTAAAGATTCATTTTGTGTGTCGCAAGCCATAAATGGTTGAGAATCACTGCCCTACACAATTATATAAAGAAGCTTATAGAACATATAATAAATATGAAGCTTAATTCCGGAAATCTCTGCTCACTTTTTAAATAAATATTTATAAATGATTATTAAATTGATTATTAAATAAATATTTAGCAATCTATATCTTAAATAATATCATTGTTTCATTATTAAAATTATATTATTTCCATAAAAAAAACATTGACTCAAACTTTAATAACCAATTATTTATAAATAATCGAACTATTTCAAAAGATGTAGCGCCTTTCAAATATTGCCCAATATTTAATTTTTATAATCATTTCTAAATATTTATTTAAAAATTAACGGAGAGTCCCATTCTGTGTGATTGATACATTTAATAAGAAAAATCATATGCTGGACGAGCTTTTTAAAGTGATAGCAGTTCCTAACCAGATATCTCTTTCTCTCAAAACCCTTCAATCCGTGTCTTGGCGATATATTTATATTTTCAAAAATCTAAATGCCTATCAATCTCTTATTTTCTATAGGGTTAAGTTAATTTGACAAAATTGACATAACAATTATTGTTTCGTATTAATTACCTCGTCACGATGTTTTCATAAATAATTGCCAAAATACCTAAACAAATAAATGAATTTATATTTGAATCATGGGAAAATTTTCAAAATATTTTTGTTTTTGTAGTCTTCAAAATTTACCAGTAAATCTATAAATATCTTTTATATTCCTATATATATGGCTTTAGAGAAATAACTGACAAAGTCAATGAAACTCGCGTTGTTAGATCTGAGGATCATGAACCACTATTTGAAAATAATTCTCAAGGTTATTAAGAACTAAAATAGAAGGAGGTGAGGGTACTATTCCTGTCCATGTGTATGAGGATTGCAGTACAGCTCAAACACTTGATGGGATTTTACACGGAGAACGACTGAGAACAATGAGCTGTAGTGATAAAATAGCCAGATGGAATTATCTTGGAGTTCAAGTTGGACATCATTTTGGACATTTTCCAATAACTGAATTTCTATCTAGGGTGCTCTTTTATCATTTTTTATGAAGCCTGTCTTTCTCAAATCTTTAATGTTGGGAAACCTTTTTAATGCTGGTCATTTGAGTCGCGCTGTTTGCTGTCGATTGGAAAAATTTAATGTATCGCCACTCAGTGGGAAATGTAATATAAATCATCCAGATCTAGTTAATGTGTTTATGGGAGAATTCAACAGAGAAATAGATAAATCCAATGAGCTCAGTATAAATTGGTGTCACGGTGAAGATGCGGAATTAGTTGATGGGGTAACAGGCGAGTTAAGCATGAAGTAAGTTTATAAAAAAATTGATTTTAAGCAAATTCAGAATAAATTTTATTGTTTGCAAACGTACATAATTGTGTACTTTATGAATAATTTGCCAAAAAACATAATTTATTAACGTTTGCCATCCCAAAGCATTTAATTGCATAAAATATCAAAACTTTCATTTTTTCTTATTTTATTTATTAACTTTAAAGACCTTTTTTAATAATCCTTTTTTATTTTTTTTATTTTTCGACTGCAATTCAATATTTTGCTTTAATTAATTTTTAGTATAAAAGAAATGAAAATAAAACAAATTGAAAGATTTTTAGTGAAAAAATAAAACATTATTTTAGTAAATTTGGTGAAATATTGATCTTAGACAATAATTACATTGATTTAATTGTTTTCTGTGTTTTATTATGAGTTTTAGGTTCAATGAACAGAAATGTTTAGGTCAAGTTTGGTTTGTTCATTTTACAGCAGAAATTCTCTTGATAGTTCACCCGTGTTCTTCATTATGCTCACAATAGTCAGCCATCGATATAAATACTTATCAATTAGTTGTCACAAATAATATCTTTGCCACTTTTGAAGAAATTCCATGAAACAAATTTCCACTGACATTCTTTCCTCTTACTTCTCCACTTTCTCCCAGCTGTTACTGCTCCCGGATTTTCACGGGATTCCTACATTTCAAACCACAATTGAATTTGTTACGATTCATTATGAGAGCTGCAAGAAAGTGACGAGAATTTGGACTTAAAATATCTAGCATGTTAATTCCATTTTCGTTTTCTGTCTTACTTTAATTGGTTCAAAATTCCATCCTTAAGATGTATTTCTGCATTTACAAAGTTGATAAAGAAATTATTATAATTCTTATTTTATGATATCACTCTATTTAGACCCAAAAAAGTTAGGATTTTGTGTTAAATTTTGTTTTATGAGTCGATTGCTGTATTCCACTATGTTTAATATAGGATTGGGACAAAAGTCTTATCCGATACAAAATGACAATTATTTAACCAATAAAGACAACTGAGTTTAAATGTGTACTTTATATATTTTATTTATTCGTTTCAGATAACAATTATTTAAAAAAAGAACATTTTTGTCTGTCATATAATGGAAGCGACTTTAAAAAGCTGATATATTTTTTGTCGAAAGATGGAATGAATGCTCCAGTCATTGAGAAGAAGATTAACTATGTTATTGGCACCGGAATTGTGTCTGCAACAAACTGCCAGGGAACAATTGCAAAATTGATTGTTGGTGATTGATAGATGATGTAGAAGATCGATTTAAAGAGGTTTTGGCGTTTGAAAAATATGCTACATCTCGTAATATAGCAGAAGAACTGTCGGTGTCTCACACAACAGTACTCCGACACTTGCACAAAACGGGAAAACATTACCTGACGAACAGATGGTTACCACGTATCTTGTCTAATGAAAATAAAGCCAATAGGGAAATAATTTTTGGCGAATTGCAGTCTATGCACAAACGGAACAACTTTCTATCCCAACCCATAACGGTTAATGAGATTAATAATGCCAATCGATCGTGATACGGTGCCGGTGATCAACCAGCAACATTAAGTCGTTGATGTTTAACAGTTTGAAAGCACATTGCAATCATTTTTTGGGACGTGGAAGGAATTCTTACACAAGGTAAAAACAAAAACGTAGAAACTGGAGAAACTCGTATTTGCGATTCGACAAAAAAAGCGTCGGCCGCACGGAAACAGTTTTGAAATATTTCATTTCCTTCAAGATAACGATCGTTCACATAGGGCAGGGTTAACTGAAAACATGTTCGCCGAGATCGGTTTTACGTTATGAAACTCACTTTGTGGGAAAGGTATCAGTGAAGAAGTTAACGGTGATTTGGAAAATTAGTTTCTCAACAAAACCTATACCATTCTATGCAAATGGCATAAAACCACTTCCAGAACATTGGCATGGATGTGTGGTCATAAGGAAGGCTATTTTCAACATTTTAGAAACACTGACGAATGATGTTTGGTTTATATTTCTCAATTTACATTGATGCACTTACAAAGATTTGGCATTCATTACATAACATGGACAAGGAATGAACTGATCCGAATGTCGTATAGCATCTCAGGTTCCTTCCTTCACTACTACATCCGACTCTAAGTTAATGAGCTCAGCAGCTCCACTTCATGGACCATCTATAGACCTTAATACTGCTTGGCCTGTAAGGAAAACCCTGTCTGACAGTGAAGAGCTAGAGCCAGACTCCACTAAACTACATTCCTGCGAGTACACACACCCCAACTGAAAGTATCAACTCTAACTGCCATCAGCACACGTGTGTGATACACTGATTTTAGAAAACTAACTATTACAATTCCGAGTATAGGATACTGTAAATGCGTCCAAAATTCGTTGAGGAGTAAGCCACGAGCGGACAATAGTGGACAAGGGTAAGGGGTGTTGATAAATTCATATTTCTGTGGAAGTACTTTATGAACAATCCCTAAAAACAATGTTAACATTGGTTTATTCGAAGTATCAAATAAGGACATCCAAATCGGAGCAGTTACCACAAAGGCGACAAACGAGGACCTTAGATATTTTAAAAATTCTCACAAAGTTTTAATCATAACTCATTTACTTTTCATCTACAAATCTTTTATTTTTATATTGTATTGCACCAACAGCTTTCTAAACATGGTCAGAGACTGAATATCAAGACCGAAAGTTAACACCGAAAATGTGAGAGATGGAATAGGATGCTTCTTAATGAATTCTTCGATAATGTAATTTAATTTCTAATAATTTATGTACAAATTGTCTGCAATTGATTAGATTTGATGTCTTAGAGTCATAATTTTGTCAATCTCGCGATTTTTAGGAAATTTCACGAAGAAAAAAAAATCAAATATTAAGGAAAATTGTTGAAAATATTATTTTTATTTCAGAAATAAAACGAATAATATAAGATCAAGACTAGCAAAAGCATCGCTGTTTCGCGAATTTCACAAAGTCTACAAAAAATTGAATTTTCCAACCCGACTAGCAACGATGCAATACGATGAAGTTAAATCTTTATCGAGGATTTATGATGATCAAAAGAAAACTCTTTATTTAAGATTTCATTGCGCAAAATATGGATCATGGGTCTGTAAACCTCATGAACAAAACCAATTCAAAAATTCTTAAAATTTAACGACAGATTTTGCTGTATTCTATTTGTAAAGCTGATATTATTGTTGTATAATAATTATTATTTTTATTTCTCTAGTATCTATAATTTATAATAATAATAATAATAATAATAATAATAATAATAATAATAATAATAATAATAAATATAATAATAATAATAATAATAATAATAATAATAATAATAATAATAATAATAATAATAATAATAATAATAATAATAATAATAATATAATAATAATAATAATAATAATAATAATAATAATAATGATAATAATAATAATAATAATAATAATAATAATAATAATAATAATAATAATGATAATAATAATAATAATAATATAATAATAATAATATAATAATAATAATAATAATAATAATAATAATAATAATAATAATAATAATAATAATAATAATAATAATAATAATAATAATAATAATAATAATAATAAAAAACATAAAAAAATGAAGCTACGCGAGATTGCTCAAACTCTGACAGAATGAATTAGAGCTTCTCTGACATTGGATTTATTTTATCGCTAACTGTAAACGGAGTGATATTTCTCTCGAAAACTTGAATTTAATTAGTTTAATTTCCTGAAAATACCCGTCAGATATGCCAAACGGATTAACCACAATTCATTCGAAAGTAAATAGAATGTTTCAAATTTGTAGTCAAGCCGACAAATTTGGACTTCAGAGCCTAGTTCAAAAATTCAAGATAAAACCTTCCTTCGAGATAGTCGTTGTACTTCAATATGCAAAAGAAGTTTATTGATTTCACTCCTCATTTCGCTACAAATTATAAAAACCATGCACCAGTTTAGAGTTCGCGCCTTTGTTAGGTTAACTATTTTAACATTTTGGTCTAAAACAGTTTTAAGAGTAGCAGGCATAGTATTTGCAAACCAAGGCTTCATGTGTATTTTTAGTTCGCTCTGCCACTTATTTGATTTGAGTAATTACTTCACCATACTTCCCTGTCATAGCAGCCGCTCTATCAAAGCAAATCGCAACAAATTTCCTCCCACAATTTATTCCATTGTCTACAACAAAGTCATTAACTTTTAAAATATTTCATTATAAGTTGCCCGACCAGACAAGGAATCACAGAACAACAATTCTTCCCATACAGCCTCTTCATATTCATAGTTAACATATATCATCAATTGAGCAAAGTTTGTATATTATCGGTACTCTCATCTCACTGAAACGCAAAAGGTTTGCTTAATTGGATTCTTTGAATGTGGATCCTTTTTACTTCAGAAGCTAAATCTTGAATGCGCTGGGAAACAGTATTATCTGACAGTGGGATAACGTTTTGAGGCATTTTGTCCCAGCTAACTAGCCACCATATCTTTAACAACAAATTATATTAAACTCTCCCCAATTGTGTGCTATTTCTCTATTTGGGAAATTTGTAAACTGACCAAATAAGATGCTTCTAATGCTCGTGAGCTAACTGCAAAAAACAACTTTAAACTTTTTTACTCTGTTGCATTTTCATCTTTTGTCATTTAAAAAATTCAATTGGCCTAACTTTAGACAGAAAATGTTTAGAGCAAATAAAAGGTCATACAAATCAAACGAAAAGGTGGCTACATAGATGAGCAAATATAACGTTACACTAATACTTTATGACGAAATTGGTTGGTTTTTCAAATTGTTTCTCTTTGTGATTTGTTGATCGACATGACAAAAGACAGTTTTACTCTAAATTGAAAGGACTTTGCCCGAAACGGCGCCTCTGATGTGACCAGAGGCGTACTGTGAATAAAAGTAAACCCGGTGTCATAATAAATTTATATTTGTGCTTCATCAAGTTTTTTTAAACTTTTATTTGATATTTATAATAAAGTAAATCATTTTAATATCTCTTTTGTATTAAAGGAAAACTTTGTTATTAAAAAGCTTGACTATGAATCAATAAATATATCAATGTTCAATATTTACTGATTCATATTCAAGCCTTTTAATAAATACAATGTCAATTGAAAAGAAATCAATGGTGAAATTTGAAAAATAAACTTTGTTAGTTTATTTCAACATGAAAAAAATATGAAAAAAATTTAGAATTGATTTAGAAACTCATTTTATTACTTCCAAAGAGTTTTAAATAGTAACTATGCAAAACTTGGTCCAAATCAATAATGATTGCCAAAAAGACATTTAGATATGCAGAATGTAGAGTTATGTAAATTAATATTATATAGATGAAGCTAGATATCCTACATACACATTGAAAACTGTTGACTACGTCGAATAAAGTGCCCAATGTAAATTTACATTTCTATAATTGTTCACATCTGGGATTGACTTACGGATAAAATTTTCAGTATCAATTTGACATATAAAGTAAATGGCACTCCACCATTAAGGGCTAGGATCTGCTGATTGATTGTCTTATAATAAAAATAAAAAAAAATTTTGAAAATTAATCCTAAGTAAAAAGAATAATTAAAATTTTTATTATATTATTATCAATCAAAACAAATACAATTCAATCAAAGTCGTTTAAAAATAAAAATTTTCCCTTTCTTGTTATTGTAGTAATTTTCGACTAAATCTTCCTTAATTATTACGATTTGATTCTCACTAATCATTTTTTGTAACGTCGGCTGGAAATCTAGGAACTCTGGACAAGTGGACAAGAACTCGTTCCGCATTATTATTCCAATGATCCCACCTAAAGATTATTATTTTAATTATATTTATTTTTAACAGGTTTTTTTTCTAAATACAATCAGTGATCGAATGTAGAGATTAATATAATAATCTTTTTATTTGTCTTCTTAATATAATCCTAGTTCTCATTGTGTAACAATATGTTGAGTCCGCGCATTCGTCATTTTAATGTTCGTTTGGAATCGGTATCATTTTGGAAAAAAATTGTTTTCAATAAAGGTAAGTTGAAACTTTCTTGAATGAATTTGGTGAAACTCATCGTTTATTGAACTATGATCATCCTAAATATTTTCTGAGTAAATCTAAGTTCATCTGTGTGGACATCATAGTATTCTCTAAAGATATTTCGATATCAGTCAGTGTCAATCAAAATGTATGTGAGATATTTTGAGAGGTATAAGAATAATTTATGGGAAACGTGTAGATTTGGACTTATTAGAGTAAAATGCATTACAAGTTTTGGGCTTTCGATCAATCAGTTTGCACGAGAATTGCACTTCCAAGCTGAAAATATAAAAATGAGGTTTTTCATTGATAAAATGGCCAAATCTTCTTAAACTCGAAAACAATACAAAGGTTGGAAAGGATGGAAAAGTATGGGGTATTATGCGATCTACAAAAGGTTTTTAAGTAATAAAAAATCTATTTCAATATTTTTATATTTTATAAAGATAATTTTCATTTGAATGAATTTTTTTTCAATAATCATTTTCTTTTAAAACATTACAAAAGTTTTCACATATATACTGGAGATTAACATTCTCTGAAGTCACTGTTTATAAGGTTGCTATGTTTAATCTCGATTTGTCTCTCCTTCAGAAAAGCACGATGAATCATAAATAATTGAAAACACTTTCAACTGTCATATTAATATCCGGCAATTACATTGCAAATTCAACAAGTAATTTCAAATTTTTTATAGAAATATGCTCATCTTTAAAATATTAATTCATTTCAATCCAACGAAAGTTATATTCTATTTTAATTTTATTCCATGCATATACTTTTTACAAGCAGCAGTTTATGTTTACTCATACAACTTCATCAATAACAATTTCGTGATTTTATATTACATAATGAACTGTTTTTAAAATCTCATTTCAATTTAATTAATTTTTTTTTCTTGTAATTCTCTTTGAAAATGCATATAATCAAAGCTATAATAATTGATTTTCACAATATTTTCCAAAAGTACTAAAAATACATCACATGAGCAAAGCAGTATTTAAGGAATACATAAAAATTTGACAGTAGAGACCATCAATAAGAAGCATTTTACTTCCGAAAGTAGCACGACCGGTCGCCTTATTACTGCGAAATTTATTATTTGTTAGTCGTACTTATGGGTTTGGATTAAACTATGACATTATAAAAACTTCTTTCGATTTTCACCTCTGATTTCCTTCTAATTGGCATCGTCTTTATAAAAAAATTGACTATGAATCAGTAAATATATCGATGTTTTTTGATATTCAAAAAAATATCAAAAACCATCAATATCTTTACTGATTCAGATTCAATTTTTTTCTAAATAAACTATATCAATTTATACAGGATTAACTAATTTTGGTCAGGTTTAGGAGTTTATGTTAATCTTGGTGTTAGAAGTGAAAATATAGGGTTCTGTATTATATATGTTTACTACGTGTTTGGTTGGCGGTTTTAAAAATTTTCATCAAGGTAATTTTTATCCATGTATTATTACATTATGAATAGAAACATGATTGTGGATATGGTGATGAAAATGCTGTTAATGACAATAAATTATGTAATGAAAAGAAAAAATTACTGACTTTCAAAGTAATTAGACGGTAATTAGTAATTATAGAGCTACAAAAGACATTTAAATTAACTCCTATTTATGAACTAATTAGTTGTAAGGTGCTCGTTGAAAAATATAAAATACTTTAATATACACGAAATATTTAAAAATTCAATTTCTGTTAATATTATGCAAATTCAATGAAGATCCTCATGGAAAACTACATGCGCGTTAATTGTCACTGGTCATTTAATAATCTTTCTTGCTGTGGATTCGAGTCCAATATACACCTTCACTTGACTTGCAACTCTTAATCGTGATAAAACTCCATACAGTTGGTTATGTGAAAATACTGGGGTCTCCAAATTGATGCCAATGTGATCAAATAATCAAAATTGATCACAATGAACAAAATGAAAATTTTTTTTGAAAAAATTTCAAATCTAAAAAATATTCTTATATATAAATGATAATAGCGTTACACAGTCACTGAGTCAGTAATGAACAAAAATATATTATTTAAATTGAGCAGCCACAATTTTTAAAATGCACGAATTACAAACATTTTAACAAAATATCATTTCAAAAGACATACTGAAGAAAAATATAAAAATTTATAATATTTATTTTCTAAGTTCTAACATTATCAAATTCAGTACTTTTTTGTAAAATTAATTAAATTTTGTTTTAATTTTACATTTTCTAATTGTAAATAATTTCATATTTTAATCATTTTAGCTTTTATTATTTTCTACATTTTCTCATCGCATAGTTCGGTGCGCTGAAAACGGATGACAAACGCATGGAAACTATTCCCTTTAATTATTTAAATAATATTTAGAATAAATCTTTAAAATATATTTTTTAATTTTTCAGTTACCTTTCTTGACCGTTCTAATTAAAGTTGGTAAATGTTTTGAAGTTAAATGGTTTGGTACGAAGGTTCCAGATGAAACTAAACAATTGTATGATTCTGAATAAAATAATATCAATATATTTTTAAAAAATAATATAATAATAATAATAATAATATCTGTAATTTTACAGATTACAAAACAAATGAAATTGTTCCCCATATAGGGGTTACCATTCATTATTGTGAGTTCGAGATTTAAGTATTAATTTCTAATTTAGTTATTTTTATTTTAATTCGATTACGTTTATTTATAGTTTATTTATTAATAATTTTGTTCTGAAAAATCATAAACCATTAATTTATATATTTTAAAACTTTAATCACAATTTATATTAAATATTTGATAACTATTAAAATATAATATTAACACAATCAAATACAATTAAAACAATTAAATTAGAAATTTAAACTAAAATCGAGTGATCCAAAATGATTACAAGAATTAACATTGTAATTAGATTTTGACCAAGCGAAACATTTTCTTTTGTTGTAAAAAGGAGGTTAATAAAAAGTAGTTTATTTCTCCTTAATAGCAATATATTAAATTTATTGTAAGTACAATCAAAAAAATTAAATTCATTATACATTATTTTCTAAAAATCATACATTTTACAGACTGCCAGTCTCCGGTCGATTGCATTCTCGGTGGTGTAGACTATCTCAACTTGAAACCCAAATTACTTTGACCTAGTTTCCTGGGGGTCTTGTGCATAATATATTTAGTTTCTGGGTTATATATTCAATATATGCCAAATTGTAAATTTTAACTAACCCCCTCACCCGATCAGAAGACTGTAACAAAATATTATTTTTATTTATTTTTATTATTATTGCATAAGCTATAAATTAAAGCGAAATAAGCAGCCAAAGAGAGACAAGAACTCACTTTTAAAGAATAATGCTAATAAAATAAAAATAATTGTTTTAATATCATACCATCTTCAATTGAAGTAATCTTTTTCAATCCAATTGTTTCATTGAAATAATTAATATAAATATTTTTAGATTTAGCTTCTTCTAGCATCGCAGAACTACCATCAAGGGCGTCAATATTCAAAAATCCTAATTTTTTGATCTAATTTTTAAAAGAAAATCAAAATGATCAAAAAATTAGAGAGATAACTTCTTTGCCCAATAAACCAGATCCGGACCCAATGTCTATTATTCGTATATTATTATCAAAATTCTCAAGGCTTGGTAACAATGCTGAAACTAGTAATTCATGGGCATGATATCCTCCCTCTATATTAGCCATATCCTAATAAAAATAAAATTACAACATCAACTTCACTAATAACATGAACATGAATATGACACTGATTGAAATAATAAAAAGCCCCACTCTTACATTGATTAATATTAGTGAACACAAATATGGGTTTCTGTTTGTATTGTAGTTTTTGGAGTGGCGTATTGTTTGTATAAAGATGTGGAGTAAGCGTTCCAAATGTAGAAAAAGATATAAAAATGCTAGGTTGAAAAAATGTTAATATAATTTTAAAATATAATGAAGTGAAGAAAATATCACCACTATTCGAATTATAAATCAATTAAAAGGTTATCCACAAGCCACAGCACTGGAAACAAAGTAGACCACAAAGAAATCAATACAATAACAGGTTCAATCTAAGAAGTTCAAATTTTAATAGAAAATATCCTAAAGTGTACAACAACAATACAAGAAAAGATATTTGAAGATAAGGTTACAAATATAATAAGGAGCAGAGTTATTCACAAAATCAAGCCAACAATCAATATCACAGTAGAAGATTCACAGAAGCAACTAGACAACCAAGATATTGGGCATTTAAAGAAATAGGACATGTTCGTGCCAATTTTCCAAAAGTAATATGCAATCGTTGTAAAAGAGTGTTTATTTCAAAGAACATTGCTACAACAGGGATCAAAAGATTAGATATCCGAATAACAGATATTTAGCAACAGTTTCAGATATCGATTAAACGATGAAAGACGAGAGTCCAAAAAATATTTGATCAAAATCAATTGAAAAAGGCTGCACTGAAAATTCACGAGTATCAATAAAACATCTTTACAGATTCATAGTCAATTTTTAATAAATGTAATGTCAGTTGAAAGGAAATTAGAGGTGAAAATTGAAAGTTCTTGCTATATATTGTAGTGATGGGGTTCAAATAAGGATATTTTTCAGTCATATATAAATATTATATGACTCTAAAAATGGCAACTTATTTTCAAAACTTAAAGTTTTAAAGTATAAAAATTCAATAAATTAACAAAAATTCCGAACAACAAAATTCTAATTCAAATTTTTTTCAAAAAAATGTTTATTTCACAATTTAAAGAAAAAAAAAAGTTTTGTTCCAGGAAAATCTAATCAATTTATTCAAACAATTGAATTTGTCTTTGGTTTTTACGCGATAAGAATTAAATTTAAAAAAACAATTAGCAGACATTGTTCTTTTGACATTTATTATATTTTGTTATAGCTTTGAAATTCATTGAAATAAAACTATAATTATTTAATTCTGCATTGATTAAATCTTTGACAATATCGATGTTAAATTGAGGGAGATTCGATGTCAGCTTATCGTTTGACAAGTTATCTCTTCGAGACAGGCGACGATATGAAAAAAGGAAACATTTTCATTGAGGTTCATTTGATCCAATAAAGTCCAGTAAGTGACAATCGACGGATGCTTTTTTACCAAATTGTTGGACACGTTTTCAAAGTCATTGATGATGATCGAATTACATCGACGAATATGCATTTCAACATTACCCGCAGTAGGGTATTGGAAAATATTCCTGGCCCATAGTAATTTGGTGGTTTTCGAACATATAATTCTGGACAGTTTCCAATTTCGGTGAATGGAATACAACGTTCCATTTTTCCGTCTAAAGGCTCACTACACACACACACACACACACACACACACACACACACATATATATATATATATATATATATATGGTATTGTGGTAATTTGGAAACACTTATCAAGCAAACAGACATTAATAAAAAATAATAATAGTTAATAATAAATTATAACAAAGAATAATTAAATATCCTGTCACAGCTACATTTCAGAAATATTTTACCAATGTAGTAATATATGTATCTCTGATTTCAATTACCAGCACAAAATGGAAACAGGCAGCAAGTTTTAATAAAAAATTGGATACTGAGATTTGAAGCACCAAAACAAATAAAGATAAAATATTTGAATCTCCGTTGATTATAGAACTATTTAACACTCATATTCAGCGTCCAACTAGGACCATATTCTCTTTTCCTTGACCTGCCCGAACCTTTTTTAAAATTTTTTAACAGTAAAATAACATTTTGGGATCATTTCTTTCATTAACTTATCATTAGCGTTGAAATATTAAATGAAAACTAAAAATGTTATTTTTTTAATGATAACTTTGCTGGGGTGTTAGATAAATAGAATTAATTTAATTTGTTGCTTTTGCGCAAAATGCGTGTATTTTGTGAATCAAATAATATTGATCAATAACAAATACAAATAATATTTGCATTGTTTATACACAAATCGCTTCAAGACTTTTACTCAATTATTGAATACTTTAGCTATACTTTAGCAACAACTAAATGCAAGTTCACTTTAAATATGATCCATTAATGATAAGCTTTTCTCATAACTACAAAGAGAACGTATTCTCAAACGTAAAATGGATGTGATTATTGAAATTATGAATAAAATGCCTAGCTATAATTTACCTATGAATAAATTTAAAATTTGTTTTTTATGCAATTGACAAAAAAATAATATTTTTAAAAGTTTTACTTGTTCATAAGTAACTGCCCAATTGTTGTAAAAGTTAGAAACATATTCATCACCTTTGAAATTATCCGTTAAAAAATTTTCGATTTTCGATTGTTCATTCATTGAAAAATTACACGATAACAAAAATATTTTAAAAATATGAATTCATTTATCATTTGTGACATAATAAATTATCTAATGGTTGTTGAATTTTGATACCGAATTAATTACAAAACTCAACAAAATTTACCTAAAATAACTGTTAAAATTCATTTATGTGGGTTTGCACTTCCAAAATTCCATAGAATGCAGCACGTGATGCAATTGTAATGGCATTTTTGATTGCTATAACCCCTATATAATAATGTATAACCATTTATAATCACATTGTATTGTTGAATGCATGTTTGCTTCATTAATGGTAAATTCACAGGCTCTCAGATTATATAGTATTTTCATAATAGATTCATAGTAAAAGAGTTTAAATTGATTATAAAAATAGTTGAATTTCATCCAACAGCAACATGAGAATTACTATATTTGACAAAAAATGCAAAAGTCGCATCCCTAATGTATGTACGCCAGATATGTTAAACACGGGCCCGCTAGATAATTGTTTATGAGAACTAATTTTTAAAATTCTAGACTTCTAATTCCCCATTGACTGCATATTCAATGAAATTGGACCTGTATTAGTTATTCTAATAGTTATCAGCCACACAAATATACACATGGCTGCTGCGAATGTAAAATGTTTGTGCACTTCTGGAGATGACTCCAGTCTAGTAGTTACTGGCGTCACTTAGTTGCATTAGTGAAATATTACGCATTTTTCAGTTCAACGCGAACCACTAGTAGGTGCATTGTACTACCTGCATCATTGTTTTTATTTTCAGTCGATGCTGAAATAAATTTGATTTAGTTTTTATAATAATTCATGATGTAATTGAAAAAAATATCAAATGAAGCCCTCAAAATGAAAATAAAAAATGATATGAAACTAAAGAGAAAGATTAGAGATTAACATCGTGCAATTCAGAAGAAATATTCTGTTTGATATGTATAAATAATATCACAGTATTCAAGGAATACAACCTCAAGTAACATTATGAGATACACAGGGAAATATATGACAAATATACAGGAGCAATTAGAGATGAAACAAATAAGTTACTCAAGTTACAGTTAATAAAGCTACAATCACATTTCGTTAAGGTAAGTAATGACAGTGTTTCAAATGTGAAAGCCAGTTATGCTTTGTTTGAAATCATAGCACGTAAGAATAAAATCTAATCCGAAGGCTATTGTATTAAAATTTTCTTGGTTACGCCTGCTGAATTTGTATGTCCTGACAAGGTGAAGTACCACAAAAACATAGCTTTACCAAGAAATACGATTGCAGATAGAGTTGATGACTTAGCACAAAATTTAAGATATCAGTTGAAAAGGAAGGCCGTTAGAGTGTTTCTTGTTAGTCATGAAGGAATCTACATATGTGGTAGATACTTCACAAATTTATTCTATATATTTTAAACCTTTTAATTGAACTCAATTTGAGCGCATCGTTTAGTTCCAATATTTTCTCTTCTTTCCAATTTCAAATTTCTCACTTAATTTCTCTAATTTCCAATTTTTCTAATTTTTCTCCTCTGTTTAATTCTGAATAATTTTCTCGACTATCTTTTTAATTTTTCCTTCGACCACTACTTTTGATTCCATTAAGAGGACTTTTATTTTAATAGTCTGCACTTGTCCGACACGTGTGGTAATTCATTTTTTTATTCCTGTCTCACCATAATTTGTACAGCTTCTGTGTTATCACTGACAGTTTCACTCGGGATAATTTGTCATTTTTTCCATTTCTGCTTCTGTCATTTCCCATACCTTTTTCTATTTCCCACGTCATCTCTGAAAGTTCGGAGATGCCGATTTTGTTTTCATGTTTTGTTTTTGTTTTCCAATTTTGGAATTCCTTTTTGCTTTATTGCACTTAGTAATTATCTCCGCTTTATAGTTGAATTTCTTTTGTTTTGTTATACTTTCCTCAATCACACTATCGGTTTCCCCCAAAATTATTTAGGTATCCTAAACAACTTGAATAACTTAAACCTCAAAATACAAGGTAGAAATCAATTTGTTATGGTCTTGGATGTACGAACTGAAGAAAGAAAAACTTGCACATTTTCTAAAATGCCAAGAACTCAAAAGTACAAACAATAAATTATTTTTTGCACAATATTTTGCACAAAAGCTTGAGTTGTTGAATAAAGGCTTTGAAAGACGCTGTTGAGCAATGATGTTGACGGAATTCTATGATGAAATAAAATATTTGTTTTAATTATATTCTTAAAATCAGAATATTTTGATTAAATTTATATTCAAATTTTAATTATAAATATCATTTAATCGCTAATATTATTATTTTGTGCGCTCATTCGAAAATTTTCAAAGGCTAAGAAAGATTTTTAATGTTACATTTTTAAATAGATTTTCTAATTTCGTGAGAAATTTTACAGTTACTAATATTTGTTTTAAAAATATGTTAATTAATTTAATTTTATTAAATATCAGATCTCTCTCAAAAATAGAAATTACATTTTCGCATAGTAATATCAAGAAAGTCAGCCACTGATTTGTTTGTTTATTGCAAATATTATTTGCAACTATTTTTAAACAAACTTATACTGATTTTAAAAGGTCAGACCTTTCAATTAATGTTTTTTTATGTTTACCACACATTGTACGAGCTTCTTATGTACACAAATATAAACCATATATTGATGAGAATGATCTCCCACTCTCATTGTGATGATCAAACTTTTAATATTTCTCAGCCTTCAGCTCATTCCAGCAAAATGTCTAAACAGATCTCTCATTTTTACTGGGCCTGTCCATGTCATTGAGAACCAAAATGAAGAATTCATTTGCTCATTAAATACACGCGAAGTGTTTGAAAGGGTTGAATTAAATCAGGCAAATAACAATATACTTAATTGGGCAGAAAACAACAATTGCGCTATCAACATAACATATCAAAAATTTGTATCCAATTGCTCAGTCGACAATGGAATGCTGTCATATAAAATGAAATTTTTACCGATATTTGAAGGTACATTCACATGCAAGGTCACGATTAAGAAAGAAGAATATGAAAGAAGCATCAATGTGTTTGTTAATGCGTCGAATCCCGTTTTCAATTCGACTGAACGATTAATTTATTACGAAAATGAAACTTTCAGTTTCTCATGTCAGTTGGTGAATAATAAGATGAATATTTCGATTATAAATTATATCGTATATGCAAATGGGATACAAGTAGACCTTAATTATACAAGCAAGAATTCGTCCTTGATTACAACTGCTGAACTGATTC
This sequence comes from Schmidtea polychroa, assembly GCA_959609185.1. Lineage (NCBI taxonomy): Eukaryota > Metazoa > Platyhelminthes > Tricladida > Dugesiidae > Schmidtea > Schmidtea polychroa. The sequence goes on along the minus strand of CAUHTR010000823.1, from coordinate 5,367 downwards.
TCAATCGAACAATGCATGGAGCAAGCATAGGATGTGGAATCCAGTATGAATTCTCACGATATAATAAGAACTTTACAATGCTCAATGTTTCATATGATATGGAACGCATTGAAATCTATCCAAACAAAGATATCTACAATCCAAACGACATTATCCATTGCTATTCTGATGGCAATCCAACTCCAAATGTTGAATGGAATCTGATAACTACCAACTTTAATGACCTAAAAAACGGGTCAAGTTTAACTATTGGGAATGTATTGGGAAATCGGACATATAATTGCACGGCTAAACAGAATTTCAAAACTCAAACATTATTTCTAGTGAGACAATTTGTGATAGTAGTGGAAATGTACCAAACGACCCTTCCGACAACAACAACAACTCAAAGATGGACAAATATAAAAATAGAATTTTACGGTGACAAATTATCCAAATCTAACATTTCTGAACATCGATGGGATTTGATTCCAAAATGGGCTGGATTTGTTAATGGTACAATAAAAGTTGGTGACACTCAAATTATTAGGTTCAATAGCACAAATATCATTGAATATTCTGATTTCATATATGACACAAATGTGACATTTTCCTAGCTTGTCTTATAGGATTACGGACGGAGCAACATATGGAGAGTACAAATGTCAAATGTATAACAGATACAATGAGACGATTAAAGCGACAACATATTTCATTAAGGGACAAAATCCCAATATAACAATGTCTAAGGAAGGGGAACGATTTATTATTAATTGTTCAACTACAACTTTAGGTTCTCCAAAAGGATTCATGTTGATTTTCAAAAGAAATAAATTTAGTCAACAGGAAAATTATGCTCCTTTCAATCAGTCAAATCTATACGTAATAGTAGTTACGAATTTCGATTGGAAAGATAACGGAGACCTTATTTTCTGTGTCATCAAAAATGAGTTTTATTCCTGGAAAAGCCAAGAACTTTCTATAAATATTTTATATCCTGTAAGAGACATAAAAGTTACGCCAATAAAGAAGGAATATGAAAATGGAGAAACAGTGAAATGTGAAGCAGCAGGAAATCCATTGCCAAATATTACGTGGTCGTCTAATAAAAATGATTCATTTATGTTATCTTCCTATCCAGATACCATCACATTAACGCCTCCCTCTAATACCTTCGTAGAGTACACTTGTGTAGCATTAAATGTAATCAATGGAGTGACAAACACAATTACAAAAACTATTTTTATTGATGGAACTTATAAAGAATTTATCAATTTCTCGGTTAATCCCCCGGTTGTGGGACTAGAGAAAATGGTTGTGGTTGAGTGTAAGGTTGACACCATGAATAGAATATCAGTGATGAATATCAAGAATAATAATCAGTTGATGGTTTCAATAGATCAGGGCATACTTGCAGTTGAAAAATTATATAGAGATAAAGTATCAAATACTTCATTAACTCAAAATTCAATTTCTTTCATGCTTGATTTATCAAAAGAGAAACCAAAAAATTTAAGTTGCTATGTGGATTTTGCATCAAAAAATAGACTGGAAAAATTTGTTTATTTGAAACAATCTTTGGAAATAAAATATGAAAATGGAAATTTAACGAGAGAAGGAGAATATTTTAATGTTTCATGTTTGCAAAATGTGGGCAATAATTTATCAATTACTCTCAATTTGGATGGGAGCCTGTACTGGACTTCATCACAGTTAATATCAATGTTGTCGGAGCCTGTTACATTCTCGGTTTTGGTTAACGCAAGTTATCATAAGGCGCACTTTTATTGCTCATTACGGATGAATTTAACGGAATCTTCTCGGTCAACCGGTGAGAAATTATTCGTTTACTATCTGTCTAGTGTCGTGGAAATTATTCCGGAAAAAACTGAATATTTAATATCTGAAACCATCCAATGTTCTACTGCTGGTAGACCTTCACCAAGAATTCAATGGACATCCGTTTCACCTTCAACTGGTATCCAAATAGCAAATAGCAGTTTGACTTTATCAAGCGCAAATGGTGAATATCAGTATAAATGTTCGGCGGAAATTCAATATAAAACCGAATTAATGTCAGTTAGTAAAACGATTAAATTTCGAGTTTTAAACGCCGCTCGTGACTTGAAATTTTGTTTAGTGAATTTGACATTGGTCTTGATAGCGATCGTCTTTTCATTTTGATCAGAACACACTATTATCATTTTGACTTGATTATCATTGTGTCAGCATAATTTTTTTATTTTTATTTCATAACTCTTAATCTTTTACTCGATGTCCTAAATGTCAGTTATTTATTTTCATAACCTAATTATAAGTTTTCATTCACTTATCGGTGTATTTTTACTAATGTCTATCCCTAGATAAGATTGAATCTGTTTGTGAGATTCCATTGAATCATTCCCTCTCGATCTCATCATCCTTGAAGCGTGGCATACTTATCGCTGTCATCAAATGCACTTTGATTTATTCAACACGGAAATTCATTTTTTCAACAATATTTAACATATGGGATTGGAATTCAGATTTAAAGGAAATCTTCAAATAATTTCAAGCAAATTTTTCATTTATTTTCATATTTAAATAATAAAAATCTTTGTAGGGGGCCATTGAATCCGGCCATGCTGACGTCATTTTATTGTTCCCAAATCGGGGTAGTGTAGTGGTACCCTATTTACAATGCCAATTACAAATTTACCAAAAGTTTATTTATAATAATACACTGAAGGCATACAGTCCTATTGGAATGCGTAACATTTTAATAATCTGGCCTCTAGCCCGCTAAGGAGCTTGTTGTAGTAGAGTAAGATTGTTGCAATTAGAACTCTTTTGGTTTAACTAGCGTGACACCATGTTAAGCTCATCTCACCTACCCACCAAGTTACGTTTTCAAGGAACCCACCTTTGAGCGTGACGTAATTATGTAATGACCCATAAATAAATCAGGAAATTATTATACATTTTTATGTTCTGGTTATTTATTATTAAATATCCAAAAATAACCGNTGTCCGTCTTGTTATTTTTGTTTTATCTTATTTTTTGTTATCACAAGAAATAATATTGGTGGGTTACATGCAATCCACATCTTTACCTTTCCTGCTGTTTCCAGTGTAACTCATAATACAAGGTCAATATATCACTAGATCCCAGTTGAGTAATCAACGTTGGAACTGTATCTAATTATGGAGTACTTGCGAAAAGTGAGCGTACATTTGTACACTATAATCGGCAAGCACTCGTGCAGGTTCGTGGAGTTACGTTAGAGGCCTATTTCCGAGTTAGTTTTACGTTCCTTTTTTAGTCATTGTTCTCTATAATGGCTCGAAAATCGTGACATCAGCTGTAACAAGTGTCATACTTACGAATTACACTAAAGTTTTATTTCCAATTACAATATTGTACGAGCGAGCTCTATTGATATGACGCGTTTTATATAATAAATCTGAAATTATATAATAGATCAAATACTGGCGCTATCATTCATCTGCAGGATGTTATTTACAATACTGGTTGTTGTATATGGCAACAATTACAGACCCCGACATAGGAAATCTCAAATTGTACATTATGTCCTAGTTACGGATGGGATTTAGACTAGTGAAGAGTTGCTCTACTTTTTCCGCGTTGATTAGTAATTGAACAAAACAAAATACAAATCATTTATTGGTTTACACGCCTCATTAATGGAGTCAAGTCTTATAATAGGGGTGGCGCTGATGGATATGGAAATTATCCTTATTAAGTATAAATTGTATGTTGAAAACACTTAATTTTGCATTCATATCCCTGCTATGTATTTTATTTCGAAATTGAATTGTGAGATATCATTAAGTTGTCGTATTTGTGTTGGTTACGGTAATTTCATGTTGGTTGCGGTCACTAGTAGTGGTTGTGGTACTGTGAACACTTTGTGAACACTATTTTCCTTCTTAAAGGTATTGAAAGTGTTTTATTGTGTCGTGTACTGCCAGTAGTTCTCTTTCGAAAGTGGAATATCGCATATGGTGTGCTTTCAGTTTTTTTTTAAAAATGCAATCGGTTGTCTTTCGTTATGTTTCTCTTGGTATATGGTACATTCCATTGATATTCCTGAGCAATCTGTGTTGATGATGTATGTTAGGTTTGGGTAGGCTTGTGCTATATAAATTTCCTTATTTCCTTGCTCAAAAATCTCCTTTCTAAGGGTTGATATTAGCTCTGAAGAATTTGAACAAGGATTCATTTAGTTCCAAGATTCCATTATATTGATAGTTAAAACAGTTTTTCAGAATTTTTGCAGGGATCTGCCCTTGTGCTTACCCTTTAGACACAATGATTTGACCTACATGTCTTTGATTCGCGCTATTTTCTTAATAGATTTTAAATTTCATGCAACTTTCTATTTTCTAGGTGTAATTTGTTATGAGATTAAGTTGATAGTACGTTAGATGGTCATTGGGCATTTGGGAAACAAGCTCTTATTGTTCTATGATAAATAAAATAGCGTAGTTTGGATGTTGAGTTTATTTGTGTTGTCTTCAAGATCTATAAGTCAGTTACTATTTCGATAAAATTAAAGGTTATTCGTCCCACAAGGCTCACTGGACACTAGTGTGCTGAACACTTAGTGCTGCGTGATAAGATCTTTAGAATCACGATTGAACTAAAAATCTCGACGTAACTCCCGACCTTCTATAAGTTATTTTTGCAGTTTGACGTTCCGAGGTTAATTGTCTTACCTATCGCTAGCATGGCAAGGAAGGCACAAGCTTTCCAATTGTAGACAACGTAGCGTTAGGACATTCCATCCTTTACTTTCAAAAGTTCACACTAAGCACAAGAAGTTATCAGTTAAAAGGTGCGAGGTGTATTGACTGTCAGTCGAAAAACAATATATGATTTTAGACAGAGAAAATGATTTTGTTTGGAAAAAGATAAAAACAGAAAATCAAAATCCCTGACTATAATTTATACAAAACATAATACAACAAAAACTCTTTCACAATAAAAATTTTATCTATACAAAATTTCGAAAAAATCGAAAGTTTGGTCTACCCAAAATTTTTGTATCGGTGTAAATTGTGACTGAAACGCGTCTGCATATATAACCCGATTTCAGTTTGTGAGTATGTGTAAGTGCGTTTATTCGGTAAAACAAATTTGAATTATTTTATTTCTGATTCATTTTGAATTTCGATTTTTACCAATTTTGATGGCTACCTTTCATAATTTAGTTTGTTTTCTATTTTTTCTATTTTATTTATTTTAAATTAATTTCGCTGTCATGATGAATATGGGTCATTTTCTAGAATATTCTATGCTATTTTAATGGATTTATTAAAATATTCTAAATAAGTTCTTATTAAAAAATCATCTCAGAACTCTTTTCTAATCTTACCACTGATTTC